>VXBQ01012690.1:375603-640603 GCA_013400175.1 Phainopepla nitens
GGTAAGTTCCCGGGGGCCGGCGGCCGCCCAGTGACACAGCCCCGCGCCTCGGCGGAGGGGCCGACGTGCCCGGCGGCACAGCTGCTGCCCAAATGGACAGCAGCCGGTTTGGGGGAACTTTATGTTAGTCTTTTAAAATTATTATTATTTTTTTTTTTTCATAAGTCGCCTGGTCACGTGTCCCTGTTATCGGCTCCAGGGGCGTTGCGGGGAAAGGTGCCGCGCTGGGCGCAGCCCCGGGCCCCGGGGCGGGGTGTGTGTGCGTGTCCCCCGGGAGTGCGTGTCCGCGTGTCCGCGTGTCCGTGTCCCGGCCGCGCTGCCCCTGCGCCGCATCCGGCCGCGCGGCTGCCTGGCACTGTGCTGGCATTTGTGGCTCCTCAGCGGCCGAAGTCACGGCTTTGCACCGGGTTTAGGAACCTTTTCTAAAGGCTTTTTTGGTTTTGCCTCCCTTATTGATTTCTCCGCCCCTGCCCTCATGGTCACCTGTGCAACAGATGAATTGCTACTGTAGAGATGTGCTAGCAGTAGCACTTGGCCAGTGCTGGATGCCTTGTTAGAGAATCCCAAAATACTTACAGGGAAAATAATTCAAAGAGAAAAATTCAAACATGAAACAAGCAAAGCAATGCAAGGGTGAGTTTTGCAGGTGGATCCAGCTTTTACAGTGCTGCAGGTGCACTGTTTACAGGGTATCTTTGATGAAATCCAACTTTCAGATGTCACACTTGTGAGTTGAACATCTGTTCCTGTACTCTGAAACAGATAATATAGTCAAGCATTTTGGAAAGTAGACAGTAGATTACAATGATATTAGTATTATAAAGCGACTTTACACATTTTTAACAGTGAATCCTATTCCATAGTAAACTGTGGCTAAGTGAAATTGGATTTTCCTTTGTGCAGGCCTTGTAAAGTGCTGCACATGCTTTGATTTACTGTGATTTCTCTTCAATATTACAAAGAAAGTGGAGTAATTTAACACAGCATCTCTGTTAATTTATGCTGAGTTCATTAAAACTGAACTAGTGAATCAGACTTACTATGCTATAGCTTTCAAACCCGGAGTCTCTTGTGTACTGAAGAAAACTATAAAGTGCTGTGTTCTTTCCCATATTCCTTTAGAAGTTCTTACATCTTATATAGGAGGCATATTAAACATTTATATATATACAGGTGTTTTTCAAATATGATGAACAGTATTTTTGTCATTTCATTGTTTTCCCCTTTCTCTTTCATAGTCATATGGTAAAGGGAAAAGAGACAAAGTGCTTAGTGGTAGTTCAGTTCACATTTCTCATTATCCTTTATCTTCTGAAGTATTCAGAGTAAAAAAAAAATTTGAAATTACTATTTTCATTGTGCGGTACTCTGTGTTCTGTACCCCTCTCTCCTACTGAAAGAAACCAGGCTGCTTAAATCTCACTTCATACATGTATTAAAAACAAAGAAACAAACAAATAAACAAACAAACAGACAAACAGACAAACAGGTGTAGGACAGGATCGGGATGCTGTTATCTTGTTCATGGTGTTACCTTTGATTTTTGCAACTCACACATTTGTACTCTTTTCCTGGAATGCAAATTTTGTGTCTCCTTAACACAAAGTGGTATCTCCTTAACACAAAGTGAAACTTTCTCTGCAACTTGCCTCATATAACAAGAGGAGTATATCTTCCCAAAATTTTAGTACTTAATAGCAGAAGTTTAAAACTAGAGCAGTGCAGAGGTCCACTCTGCATTTCCAAGATGGCTATGGTAAGTACTCCTAGGCATATTGGGAAAAGCTGCAGGTGGCATGAAGCTCCCGCTGCCCTCCATCCTGCCTCCTACCATGGAGGTACCATGAGGAAAATGGGTTTCTAGTGGTCCAGCCATAACGACCAGTTCCTTGGATGGCCAAGTAGTCTTTACTTCTGATTTGTGCACAGAATTAAATTATTGCTAAGCCAATACCCTAGGAGAAGTGTCCTTGTATAAGCATCTCCCTTCCCTCAAGATAATGGCCCAGTATTGCTTGTCCAGGTTTGAAACAAATCCTGTTTGATTCTGCTGAATCTCCCAAAACCTATAGTAGTGCAAGAACAGAACTCAGTCCTTCAGCTCAACATGGCTTCAGTTTCAAACTTCGTGGCAGACCCTATGTCATGGGCATATGGACTCCATACTACAAGAGCTTGCCTGTCTGTTAAGCCTGTCAGGGAAAAACGGGATCTAGTATGTCATGAGTGTTATCTGCAGATCTGCGTCATGTACATCAATTACCACTGTATGAGAAAGAAAACATTACTTCAAACAATTTAATTCTTGGCAGCTCATTCATTAAAAGATACGTCCTGAAAAAATTCACTTCAAAACTAGCAATACGGTAACCCATATGATGGAAAAAACATCAGCTTTTTGTTTGTTTCTGGTTCATTTGGGAAGTTAGTCTATTATAACAAACAATAATTCATGACTGATTTAAGACTGCATCATTGGTATAGGGCTGTTCTGGGCTGAGCAGACTATGCTTTTACATCTGTCAAATAGCAGAGGCAACGTACTCTGTGTCTTAATTGATAAATTGACTATTTCAATGCAGGGATCTCTGCCTCACTCCTCAGCGGTTTCAAAGACCCATCTCTCGCTTGTGAGCTTCAAAATATTCTCTAATTTATTTTAGTTTTTCATTTTTAAATATTTTTTTTATTTAATGAAGTTGTTTAGCTCATCAGAAGTTCCCCATTTCTGTGCTTGAGAATTAATTATAAGCCTGAAAATCAGCTTGACTTACCAGTGTTGTGTCAGGTGGACAGGAGGTGTGTCATATTGGGTGACTGCATTATTCTGGTATGGTAGATTTGTAACATAGTATGCTTTAGAATATAAAGAGGGGTTTTATTTGTCTGGTAAGTAGTTACCTGTTTTAACCGTTTGGTTACGTGTTGTAACCATACGGTAGCATATTCTGTAATAAAATTAAATTTCTCAGTGAAATTGTTGATGCAGCATAAAAGAATGTAAAGTTGAGGGAAGGCATGGCTCTTAGGATTTAATGTATTTTAATGAATGATGCATTGTATACATATCATGATGAGAAAATAAGGAAAATGCATTTCAAACAGATTAAGACATTTGAACATCTTGCAATAGATTTGATTGAATCAAATATTTTTCATTTCAAATTCTCAATTTTTAAACAGCACACCCTAAAAATCAGGTCAGAATGGTGTGTGTAATGTCAGAACTGAGATCTATCAAACTGAAAGGCTCCAACAACATTTTCAAACCTTTCTCAATTGTCAATTTAAGTTAATTGAAAATGAAAGGTCTCGCTTTCAGGATTGGGCCATTTAAATAGAAGCCTGCTGCTTTCATTTTGTAGAAGGGCAATCTCCCTCCACATACGTGTTTTTAAAAGGTTCATTCATAATTCTCCCTTCACACTTCTATTGGAAATGACAGAATTCATTATTTTGAGTTCTTGAACTATTTTTCTGCAACTTGGGTGATGAATTGTATGAGATCTAGTTCATAACGTGGCACGGCAACCCACAAGATTTAAAATTCTCAAGGCTCGATTTGTCTCTTTCTGGCATTCGGCTGGCACAGGGGAGGGAAGCTTCCATGTGCATCTTCTGCCTCTTATAGAGCAGGAGGTTGGGAATTTTTTTATTTAATACTGATGAAGGAAGCAAAACCCGCACCCTTGCTCGGTAATTCACTAGAGGTATCCAGGCAACAAGGACATACATTACAGTCAGCGTTATACAAGGTGCTGTGAGAATTTTCCTCGCCTCCTGTTTATCTGGGAATCCAACTGCAACAGACCTATACAAACAGCACTGTTTCCACTGTCTATTTCCAACATGTAGTTTGTTTGTAGACTTCTGGTGGTTTTATTTATATTTAGCTCTCTGATGGAAAAGGATTTCTTGATGTGTATCTGTTCTTGCCTAAATAAAAGAATTTGGCTCACGTGGAAGAGGGAAACAGAGACTCCATGAAATGACAAATACAGCTCAGCTTGCAATTGATGGTGCATCTGAGGGAATGTTGCAATGACAATCCTCTTTTTGAAGGAAATTTTTGTCTGAGATTCCTAGGCTACACCAGCCTAGGTTGGACTTGGTGGAGACAGTAGCAATGTTGCCAGTTACTTGCTAACCAAAATAGGCCTCCGTGGCAGAGCGCTGTGGTGACTGAATTTTCCTTTTTCTGTGTTAAATAAACGTATTTTCACTAACTGCTGGCATGTATCAACACTCGACACTGAGTGAGGCCAGTTCATACTCAGAGTTGGTCCAGGTGCTTGAAGATTTTTTGACTATAATGATGCAGTTGATCATATATCTTAAGAACTTTTTGCACCTCTGCAGCTACAGTTTGTTTACTTGCTTCTTTCTTTCTTTGTAAATTGATGATTATGATGAGGAAGATGATTCTTATTGATACCACCTGTTTCAGAATCATACCCCAAAGTGTCTTATGCCCTTCAGGATGGTAATATGTATTTCTTTTGCAAGGAAATGACAGACTGACATTACTTTAGCTGACAAAATTGCCTCAGTAAAGGTCTAGACACCACTCAGAGACACTAGACAGAAAAGAGATGGTGAGATGGTGACTATGCATGACACATTAATAGTCAATCCCTGTCCTCTCTTGGTCCCTAACAGGTGTTAGCTTGTACCTGCTGTTGTGGTTACAAGGATAAAATTATGATTTCAGAAATGGATAGGATTTTGTACACCAAATTGTTAAATACTTCAACTGCTTACTACTACCTAGTCCCAACTGCTAAACAACTTGAAAGCAATCTTTTCTGCTGGACTATTTGGTAGGCATGCAGTGGCCTTATTAGGTGGGATAGACATTCCATACATTGGCTGCATGGGGATTTTTACATGGTTTCTGGGAAGTTACCCTTTGATTCATATTTCCTCTTTTGTCCTCACAAAAATGGAAATAGGTGTTTTGCTTACGGAGGAGAAAGCAATGCAGAGCTTTTACTGCTAGTTCTCATTTTGGTGCTAGGCACTATCTACATAATAGGTATGTATTATCCTTATGTAATATTTTTTGCCTTTTGGAAGAGCAGTGGTATTTCTGACTTTCATCTCTAAATCCAAAGCATTTCCAAAAGATTTACATTTTTTAAGAGGCTATAATGTCTTCCAACCCTCTTGTCTCTGGTGGTGTTTTAGAGTATCTTATCCTATATTATTGCTTTTAAATTTTTTTTTGTCTTTTTATCTGACTATCTGAGCTTCAGTAACTATATTAATATTGAACATGCAATTTTAACTAGGGTTTTAGGGAGACTTAGGGACAATGCTTTTTAATTTACTTCAGTTTTGAAGTGCCAGAACTTAGGCATACATAAGTTTAGGGTAAGACTTTACATTGGATCATAGGAATATGAATATATTTGGCTATGATAGTAAGAGGGAAAGAATGCAAAGAAAGGCAGTCAGGTTTATTATGAGATTTATCTTGTTATGCCTAGTTTCAGGCTCTTCTAGATAAGTTAACAGCGATACAAACTAGTCCCTTTAAAGGTTTGGTTCTGACACCTAAACTTGCATGGAAAAGTAGATCATTATATCACTATCTTCAAAAACAAAAATAAAAATAAAAATAAAAATAAAATAAAATGAACTTTCCTTTGAAATTTTCCCAAAAGAGCAAAAAGTAGCTTCAGGACTAGCAGGAAGAAGTTTAAGTTGAAAAAAATGCAAAATTCATTGAGCTAGTTGCAGATGTAATACATTAGGGCTGCGAATGAATTTTGTTTCTTTGTTTATTATGGTTTTTTTAGTTAAAGTGAATAAAGACAAAAAGAACGTACCTCAAATAAAAACTTTACAGGGTCTGTATCTCCTTATTTATTGTCATTTAGCATTCAGAGTAAAAGCAGGTTAGTATGAACCAAAGCGCCGGTGCCGCGGACTTTACCATCTTACTACATTTGAAAACGTGTGTGCATTCTGTACTTTGGGGAACACAAGACTAGTTTGAGCTTTTGGGTTAATTTGAGGTCCATCTTAGCCAGATTTTTCAGGTTTCATTCAGATGCCTTTGTTTGCATGTATGTAAGAGTTGAGAAGAAAGTGTTCCCCGGCGCAGGCTGATGCCTTTTGCTTCCATTTTCTGGCTTGACCGAAACAACCAAGGCAGTGTAAGGCATTAGCACCACCTGCTTCTCCACTTAAGCTCTCACCTGTCCTAAAGGTGATTGTGCCTATGACAAAGGTGCCAGCATTAATACATATACTTGGCCCCAGTGGAGATGGTTGCTTAAATGGCCAGATACGGACAGACGCGTGTCTAAGGTCTGCGTGCGTGCCCGCCTGCCTGTGCTGGCACCGCTGAAAAGAAGAGCCAGTCAACAACTCTTTTCTTCCTAAATAAGACTAGGCTGACTGGTAGATATATAATGGAAGGGGCATTTGCTTGCTCAAAAATTTATGGAGGACAACTCATTTCATACGTTTAACATGTTGATTAGAGGTAAACAGAAGGACAAGAAACTCCACTAATATAATCTTTCTGGTATCAAGTTTATAAAGATCTTTTAAATAATGGGGCAAAACTTGGAAACTTTCAATTCATAGGCTTATATTTCAAGGGCAAGGAAATGTTAAGCAGTTTGCATGCTCTGGATGAGAAAGGGATTCAAATGTTAACATAAATTTTACCAGGAGTTTTGTTAGTGCAGAATATAATAGCGGAGTTTTTAACTTGTTTTAATCTATTAGGTCAAGTAATTTGTTTCCCAAGATGAATTTGAAACTAAAAGAGGGCAGAAAATGAAAGACATTCTCAATGATAATTCCCAAGATTCTGTGGTTCCAGAGAGCATAAAGGACTATCCTGAAATTAAGATACATGTATGAATTGCAGAAACCTTGGCAGGTAGAAAATGAGCATAGCTTTGAATGGCCTGAAGAAAATATCTAGACTGCAGCAAAAATTTTAACCCTTTATGGTCAGTGGTTTTACTCATCTTGTAGCTCTGAATTTGTAGATCAGAGTTCTTGCTTTCTCTAAAAGGATGAAAAGTAACATTGTGAGCAGTCCAAGCAAACAAAGTGCTTGTTAAACCTCGGCCGTGTAGTGAAGGTCATGAGGGAAAAACTCTCTTGGTACATAAGTATTTTATTAGCTGGACAAAGTGACATAGTTAAATATTGTAGGGAAGCTGCTGTTTAGAACTTAACTGCTTATCAAACATGGAAAGGCAGCATGCTCTTGGAAGTTCCTTTGAAAACAGCTTATTTTTCTGCCTTTTCTGGTAATTTAAGGAAGTCAAAGTAATAGATTTGTATTTTTCAATTTAGGAGCTTTGCTTTTCCTCAGACAAGCACAACTGGAAGCAGAAACTTTGGGGAGCATGGTTTAGAAATCTGGAAAATGGATTGTGTGGTACATTCTCCACAAAGGATAGCTCTGCTCACCACAAGTGCAGCTATAACTAGAAAATCAAAGATAATCCATTGCTCTTAACTAGGTAAAGAATTCAACATGTCCTGTAATCCTTGATAAGTCAAAAGATTTTTTTTCCGATATGAAGAAACATCTGTGGTTTGCTAGTGGCTCCTGTTTGCAGGACTCCCTTTATATTCAGCCGCTTTCCCATTTACAGTTGGGAATTGGTTTACCAGATACCACAAACATCCTCCTCTTTCCTTCTTTTTCTGTGTCCTGATCCTAAAAATCACTGAATTCAGATTTCTGCATCATTTTTGTTCGGGCCCAGTTTGGCTTTTTGTGGTGACCCTGGCCCTAGAGTCGGTGTCATTATACTAGAGCTGCAAGAAGAGCTTGTGTATGTACAAGGATGTCTTCATGCTGGGAATGCTAGGAGTTACTTATAGTGTATGTCTTTACATTTTTAGATACAGTATTTGGATATATATATACATTTGTGAATCATACAAGCCTGAAAGTTGCTTGCCTTCTTGCTCTGATAGAAAACATGTAATGCTCTTATTAGTATGTGACATAGTTAGATTCCTGTTGAAAATCAATAACCTTCCAATAAAGCAAGTCTTACATCCTTTCTTAAATTAATTTAGAATCATTTTGTATGCCTCATTAGCCTTGTAATTTAAGAAAGAATGAAAGAAAAAGAAAACAAACCAGCCACCTAATATTAAACAGTGTATGTAATTTAATTTTTCCAACCAGGGGGGATGTTTATGACACTAAATATATCTGCTGGTCTATAAATACCTGTGTTTATAGTTGAAAAGAACAGTGATTCTCAAACGGTGCTCTATCAGACACTTAATGATAATACACAATGTACTGTAGGTAATATTATATCACTGCTGCCTTTCTTTTTTCTTTCCTCTGCTATATTGCTTTCATGGAAACTAAATGTACCAGATGAAATACATTCCTAAATATTCTGTGCAATCACCCATTAGAAAGTAGATGGTCAATCTGAATAAATACAGAAATTATTTAAAAGACAGACCCTGTACTTAAGCAATGTTGACATTTAAAGCAAAAGGTTTTAAGCTCCTGACAGGAGAGCCACCATTCAGCGCAGAAGAATATTGTTGAGTTCTATGTAAAACTCAGAGTGACTGTGTTTGAAGTGCCTTGAGAAGATTATGGTGTGAGAAAGAGTCACTAGCTTTTATGCATATTCCTTGTAGTAGTCCCATGGGAATTACACCAAATTAAAGAAATGGGGATGGGGCTGATGATGACTTATAGAAAAAACCCAAAGAAAGACAGGCATTATTTAAATCTCATATGTAGTGAATGTGGGAAAAAAATAAGAAATGCTTTGTTTATTAGTACAGTGACACTTCCTTTATCGAGCGGTAAAGTGTGCCGCAATGCCAAAGCAGATGCAGCTGTAGTAGGCATAGTTGAAAAAAAAAACTGCAAAGTGTTCAACAACTGCTTATTAAATAATTCTTCCCTTTCATAAATTTATATTTATATTAATATTATATTTATTTCCTTCATGCAGTCACTGTTGAGAAATTTTGAATTAAGCAAACCCTTTGCATATTTAAATTTATCTTTTAAGAATAGTCTCCAACAAAATAAAGGCAAAAACAATAAATATTTCTCTAGTTTTTAGTGGGTTTTTTTTGGTGTGTGTTTTGGCTTTTAAAACAGATCCTTAAATTATGATGTAAAATTAAAATAAAATTTTTGTAATTTAAAATTTTTGAGTAGTCTAGGTCTTGACCAACATATTTTTAAGTTTGTAGGAACTTGTAACACTTTGGAATGATATTGCACATGTGAGAACGTTACTGTAGACTGTTACTTAAATAAAACATTAAGGTTTAGTAGCTATGTTAAGAAACATTGTTGATTGTAATGAAGGGGTTTATGTCCATATTGTTACCTATGTCAAATTAATTAATTCCAGACTTTCTTCATGTATCGCAAATATGTACATTTTTATTTAAGCAAAATTGTTGATTTTTTTTAACCTCCATGAAGTTAAATCTTGACTCTTCCCACTATATATATTTTCTCCCATTTTTGGTATAGTTCAATCAGAATTGCCTTGCCGTGACAGAATGGAAATAAATGTGTGCAAGTTATTTATAGACACGAGTATTAATAAGTAAGAACAGTGTGTAGAGGTTTTTTTTTTCCATACAAGGGCTGATTGTGTATGTCTTGTGCATGTATTTAGGAGTTTCTTTGGCTTTTTTTTCTCTTTATTTTCGTTTGTCTCTCAAGTAGCCCACCAGCTTTTACTAAAAATGCAAGGAGAACAGCTGCCAGGATATTAAATGTAGTTTGTTGGTGGACAGTCACGGCATAAAAAATGTGGCGTACCATGTTCTTATTACATTACTGTAGATTTCTACAATCAAATTCTTTGGAGAGAGAGAGGATTAATCTTGGAGTAAATTTATTCTTGTTATTGTAACTAACTCTTGAGTGAGGAGCAGGAATACCATCTTGTGTGTTACAGCGTATATTACAGTCTGTGCACCTCTAGGACTGGAGAGCTTGGCTCAAGGGCAGAAGGAGACATATCTGAACTGAAACTAGATGAAAGTCAAGATGAGGAATTTGGTGAAGATGTGTATAGGGGTTCTAAGGCTCTGCTCTCCCACCTCAGGTTTGTAAGGGATGAAATTAAGTGACTAACCTCTAGCACCTGGAGTTGCTATGGCCAGGAAGATCACAGTTCAGACACCAGTCGCAGCAGCTAATGGACACGGTTGGACTTCCAGGTGGAACTATCTTTGAAAAGGGACAAGGTCTGCAAAAATTTCCATTGCTGGGTCTGGGATTCTGAGTAATCTGTTGTCCACATAGTTTTTGGAGAAAAAGATCACACTCTGTGTGGCAAAGGAATTTTTATATCCAGAGAATGCTTTGGGAATCAGCACACAGTTTGCAAGCAGAGGAGAAAAGCCGGATTGATGTTGAAACTGTAATATGGAATCAGTTGAGAAAGAGCCCAAAGAAGGGGTTAAGAAAGAGATACTTGCTTTAGTCACATCTCAGGCTGCAATGTTGAAAGCCAAGAGGAAATACAGAACTTAAAAATCAGAGGCGAAGGAGAAGGAGGTATGTTCGTAGGTGTCAAAGTATCTAAAAATAAGCGTCACTAAAGCTGGTGTGGTGGTTAGGATTAGGGGTGACTGATGACCTCAGGTTCAGTACTTAGGCAGTATTAATGTGATGACTGGGAGAGAAGACAGAGGGCTCAAAACTGAGCCTTGTAGGAGTCCACAAGGGAAAGATTCTCTGCCTAGACAAAAACAAATATTGAGACAAGAAAAATGAGCAAAAATAGTAGCAATAGATTTATGTTACAAACACAGTGTGAGAGTTCAGGAATTAGAGAAATATATATGTATTACAAAGCATGTATACGTATACCTGTTAGAGGCTCATTTTTAATATACTGCAGTTTGTCATATTCTTTAATGTCTCATTCTACACCAAATACACTCTTATAGAATCACTTTGACATAAACCTGATAATAAAAAGTACTACCTTGAAAAGTCACCAAGAAATGCTGGCAATTTTTCACTGCAGCCTAACTTTTGAAAAGATCAAGCAGAAGTGGTGAAAAATAGCTTGATTAACAACATTTCCAATTTGCATCTGAATAAAGAATACTAAGTAAAACTTTTTAACTTTTTAAAATGAAACTATTTTAATAGTCACAGCGATGCCAGCACATCAGCATCAATGTACTATTACTAGGACGTCATGTGCGATTATTTCCATCAGTTCTGCGCTGTCTGTTGCAGATCACTCTGCTGACCAAACTAAAGTTAATTAAGTTGCACCAATTCAAAAATTGCTGTGATAGAAGATAAAATGAATTCCATAATTTTCATTAAACGTTTTCATTGTGTGACACTAATTTTTTAATTCAGTGCTAACCCCCTTTGCATGTTACTTGGTTGAAGCAATTTTATGGGCTTACCTTGCTTGTACCTCAACAGTGGAACAGTATGGATACAGACAACTGATTGTTCTTGACTGCAGGAAGTACGTACAGCCGCCATTATATGACAAAGTATTTTCTACAGTAGAGAACCTTAATTGATTCTTTGCTCAATCCTTTTAACTCACAGATTCATGTACAGTGGCTTAATTCCAGCATGTATAAATGCCTGCTGCATAAGTGTTTAATTTTTGGTCTTCTCCAGATATGGGTTTGAGAGAAAAGCTTCGTAATCCAGTCCTATGAGTTACAGGTATTACAATTTACTTTGGGAAGCTACTACGCTGTATTCTATACAAAGGTCTTAAAGTCATATCAACAGATGAAAAATAATGCATAGACTTGGAAATGACAAAATTTTTAGTAGGTCGTAGAAAAAAATGCAATAAATTTTGAAACAAAAATAAATTCATTCCTCTCTAAGAGTTCTTTCAGTTGTGAGATCTTCTGCAGCACAGTCCTCTGTGCTAAGGTATAGATAACACAAACATAAAGGTTTTTCTTGCCTTTCTGGACATTTGAATTGTTAAATAGCTGAGAGAAAACTCAGATGAGCACAAAGGATTTCTAGTTGTTGCTATTACAGCAAATAATTACCATTTACAGTAATCATAGTTTAGCAGCAATAATTCCCCTAAATATGTGACAGTCTGTGTCCCCTTTTTTTGAACGATAAAATTTCAGCTGTTTGTATTTCATCTGGAAATCACTTAAGATCAAGAAGTGTATATTAGCCAAATAAGCAATTAACATTGACACTCTGATGTGCGTGGAAGGAGGTCCTTTTTTTATTAACACTTTCTCATTTGGCAACAAAAGAAGTGATAGCACCTGCCCGTAGTTCGGGTTTACTTGATGAAGCAAAATAACTCACAGACCTTGTGAGAATGGGGCTCATAGGATTGGTTGTGGTCCACTTTCTCATTTATGATTTTTTTCTTTTTCATTTTGTTTGAGATTGAATTTGAGAGAGAGCTTTGTTCCAGACAGTAGTTTATGGCAGTGGGCTGAAGAGATGAGATTTCACTGAATCATAGAACGAATACACAAAGAGAAAATATGTGAAAATTGAAATGACAAGGTAGAGTAGCTTGGTTGTTGAGGTAGATAAAAATAACTAGGTTCTCAGGGAAATGAGGTGGGGATTTTTTTTTTCCTGAACTAGATTTACTTTGAACAAGAGCAGTTGAGATGGAAAACCTAGACACCATAAAAACTTGATAGAAACAACAACAAAAAAATTCATCCTGCCTTTTCTTGTAACTTTGTGTTTTGCTATCTGTGTGATCCCAAAGACAGCAAACTATAGTCCATCTTCTGTTAATGTCATCCATCTGAAGGATTAATAAATGGATTTGATTAGAGTGGATTTCTTTTTACTTTATTTACTATGCAATGTTGCTGTCAGAGCACCCAGAGATTTTGAAATATACAGGAAAATCTGTGTGTTCTGCCAGTTATTCTTCTATTTTGTTTTAAAAGCTAAAATAATAGTATATTTATTTTACGTCTTTTAGAAACACTGGGGCGAGTTGTGACTGATCTAAGACATGGGAAATAAACCTTTGTGAACAGAATAATAAAGTCAGCTTAATGCCATCATGCTGCAGTACTGACAAAGATGTGCTGGTTGAAATTAAAAAAGCCTGGAGTGCTAACAGGGCTCTCCAATTTCCAAACAACTACCCCCTCCTCTCTCATGTGGCTGTAAGAGAGAGAACTATTTTGCTTTTGATTTATAAGGAGTTAATTTCAGGAAAACTAAGTGTTTTACAAAGGCTCCAAGAGAAAGCAGCCATCACTAGCCTTGGTGGCACACACAGGAATGCGCTGCACCCTAGGAATGTGGAGCTTTGTAGTGAGAGGAGCAAGCCAGGGCTAAGCCCTAAGTGGGACAATGTTTCGACTTTTTTATGTTCTTGATTTTAGTACCTGAAAAGAAAAATACATTGCAGCTGAATCTCATTGACTCTGAATATGTGAGGACTGTAACATATTTGTCAGATTTTGCCAGTCTGCTGAGGTTTTCTGCAGAAATGTGGACTCTCATATCTGTTTGTTTGCTTTTCAATTTCTGTTACTTCCACTAGATTTCCATGGAGTATTGCTTGCAGCTACTCTGGATAATTGTTTTTCACCCTACCAAAATTATCAGTCTGGCACAAAATAGCCATGTTCTCATCCAAACACTTTCAGCTACCAATTCCTTCACTAGTGAGTAATGCTTGTGTAATGTGACTACATCGAGCTCTTCTCCTGCATAAGCAAACGGTGACAATTTACACTGTAGTTTCACTCTTCCGTTTCGCTGCTGGATAGTCTTATGCTGTTAGTTTCCTTAACTGAGAGGTGTTTATAGAGCTATACAAAAATACATCATGGGACAGTTTAAAAGCCAGTAATTTAATTTGATGACTTCTAACTTACCCTATATCTGAGGTTCAGAGCAGACTCCAAACTGATCTGCACCACTGCTGTGTTTTTTCATATATTACAGTGATACTTGTTGGCCTCACAAGGCCAAATGCCATTTGCTACCACAGTAAAAAAGTAGCCTTTGGTCTAGGATCTTTAACACTTGCTAAAGTATGATCAGAAAAGTTAATATTTCTACTGCGGACTTAACTTACACAGCCCTCACCCTTCTTTATTTCCCAAAATAAATTGGCTTCATTTTCCATATGTGGAATTTTGTGTCAAAGTCATATTAGATTTTGAAAAACAGTTTACTCCATCCTCTTTTTTGTCAGGGTGACAATTTTCAAAGGAGGAACTTACCTTTTTTAAAGTANTTTTTTTTTTTCTCTCTCTGTGTGTGTGTGTGTGTGTGTGTGTGTGTGTGTGTGTGTGTGTGTGTGTGTGTGTGTGTGTGTAACGAATTAACTTTGAAACCTTTGAAAGTACTACTGCCTCTGTTTTGGGAAAGTTAACAGCTGGGTGTTAGGGGGTGTTAAGTAGATGTATAAGACAAGGGTAATACATACACTTGACAAAAAATACACTATAATTGAGATACAATATCTGATGTCTCTATAATAAATAGAGAAAACACTGAAATAATGTAAAATAAGATTTTTTATTTGATAATGACATTTTTCCAATCTTGTTCCCCTACCACTTTTTGCTGCCGCCTACTGAGGTGGGTTTTTGTTTGATGTTTATACCTGACCCTATGGAACTTGGCTGTAAGTGACTCCTTTGAGTCCTCTGGGGACATCTGGTTATTTGTTAAACAACTAACTGGGACTGCCAAGTTCCTTCCTTAAAAACAATGAAGTTAATTAGTCACCAAAGTTAGAGCAAGAAGTTGATGAGATATAGTTGATATGAGTGAGAATTAGAACTGTCCTGTGAGATGGAGAAGTTGACTAGAGTAATACTTTCATTAATTTCATATTCTCATTCTTGTGCAATACAAACACCATAGTTACAAACAGCTCTAATATGGTCTATAAGTCTTGCTTTCCTGGTCATTCGAACTGTTAAATGGCTGAGAGAAAACTCAGATGAGCACAAAGGATTTCTAGTTGTTGCTATTACAGCAAATAATTACCATTTACAGTAATCATAGTTTAGCAACAGTAATTTATTTGAACAATAAAATTTCAGCTGTTTATATTTCATCTGGAAATCACTTAAGGTCAAGAAGTGTATTTTAGCCAAATCAGCAATTAGCATTACCACTCAAATGTGCCTGGAAGGAGATCTTGTTTTCATTAACGCTTTCTCATTCAGCAACAAAAGAAGCAATAGCATCTTCCTGTAGTTCAGGTTTACTTGATGAAGCAAAGGAGAACACTGCTGCAGTGCAGGTTGCACTGAGAAGGCTCAAAGTAACTGCCATGGTAGTTTCAAAGACAGCAGATAGGATCATTGGGAGGTACCGGTGAAGAACCATGACCATCCTGGTAAACCTACTCTTGATTTAATCACAAATAGCAGGTAATAACTTAGAATGGTATTTTCAAGTGTTCACCATCACAACAACTATGTTTCAACTGGTTTTTATGAAGTATCTTCTGTTGTGTGTCACAGTTAAAGCTTTTGAAAGTGGAGTGCTACTCCTTGGTTCAGTGACAAGCCTGTCCAATATTTTAACTTAATTTTACATGTATATGTATATATATGCATATAAACATGTATACACATGTATTTTGTAGGGTGAATATATATATTATATTAAATATTTCATAAGGATTGTCGCATTTCAGTAGAATTGAAAATGTGGTGGTCATTGTTCAATGGTGAAAGGAAGATGCAGCCCTTGCCCACAAAACATTAGATGAATGTCTTCAACTAAGTTGAGAAATTAAGTTGTTTTTTACAGTTAGCTGGTTTTTATTCTTATCAAAACTGTGGGGCTTTCCAATGTCAGGACACTTGGTGGGTGGATACTTCTCAGAAGAATAGAGGACTTATCAATGTTTGCTTACATCTATTGCATTCTCAGCCATAAAAGTAGCTATGCTGTCTATAGCGCTCATAAATCTTCACCTAGTCAAGGCTACTGTCTCTTTCGTCATATGAGGTTGTGTTTTAAAAATGAGCATAAATGTTTTTAATTTAAAATGAGTATAAAGTAATTAAAATCTCAAAACATCTAACTTCTTCATTGCTGGTTTTGAAAAGTGATACCATAATTCAGTTTGCAAAATCATCGGATCACTTATTAGCCCGGCCACTAAAATCTCTTTACCTCTTAAAAGCAAGCATTTTCTCAGGCACATTCTCACCAGAGGGCACTGTTACACACATTCTCACAGATCATTTTCTTCTGGTTAAATAATGTCCGGTCCTGCAAAAAATGGCGTGTTGATGTTAGATTTGGATGCACATTTTTCACAGAGGAGCTCTTGCCAACAACATAGTTTGAATCAGTTTAATCTCTTTATCTAGTTAAACTACATTTTTCCTATTGAGATGTGGCTGCTGCTTCCAAAGATAAAAATTTTGAAGAGGGTCCATCTTTATGTGTGTGAATTAACTACATTTATTTAAACTCCATGCAGTTTATAAAAAACTGATTCTAAACAGTCCTGAATATTTAGATTTACACTGAAACAGACCTTTATCTTGTTCCTATGGATTTTTTGTTGAAGAGGATAGAAAAGTAATATTGAGTCAAACCAGTAATTCAGCTTTAGATAATTGTTATATCTGATCTTTATTAATAAAAATCATATAATTAGGCAATATGATTACACAGAAGATCTCTGCATCTGTAGAGTTACAAAAACTTGTATTTCTACTAGGTGAATGAAGATAGTTAAAAAAACCTAAATAATGTTAAACTTTATTCTTCAGGCTGTATGGCTATATTTTGTTGTGGAAACCAGTCTAGTTTTGCCAGATCTCTTAAGAAAAATCTTACTCCAATTTCTTTTCTTCCTGATTATGTGCGACCTGAATTTTTATTTATATTTTTAATAGGAAAAGATGTTTCAAGTTCTCTAGTTCTGTTTGGGCTTTTTGCATATGTATTTTTACTTCACTTTGCTTTAGTATTTCCCAAATCACATCAAAACACCAAAATTAAATGATACACACCATTTAAAGAACAATGTTCCACAGCAAATGATGTTAAAAATTTCTTAATGATCAACTACATTTCTACTGAATGTGCTCCAACATCTGTTGCTTGTGAGCTTCTATGGCTGTTTGATCATAGATTTTTTTTAATTTTAGATGAGTCTATTATCACTGGTCTGTCTGGCAGTGGCTGCAATGAGTGAGCTGCCATTGAGAGCCCAAGGTAGCTGGGGGTCCTTTGGGGTGACTAGCAGTGAGGTGACTTCCTGTGGTGGCACAGCAGCCATCTGAAGGGCAGGAGGATACAGGGAACCAGGATTCTTCTTGCTCTATTTTAAATGGTTTTGGTCTCAGCTGTTCAACTTTCCCCCATTAAGTTCTTGCACACAGTACTGGTGAAGTTGGCTTTACTTTCATAGTGTTCACAAGCAGGAAAGTATTTGAAAATATTATTGTTTCAGCTATCTTGTTACAGTTTGTATTTACTAATCCGTCTCACTAGAATCTGCGTCTGTCACCTTATATCAAAGGACCATGGAAAATGGTAAAAACTATAACATTTTAAAATTATTTTTTATTTATTTCTAGAAAGGGTTGCAGATGAAATCTGTAGAACTACAGTCTGAGCTCAGTGAAAAAGAAATTCTGTTAAAAATAATTTTTGCAGCAAGAGTGCACACTTCATAAGAATCACTAGATGCAAGGATAGAGATGTGTTATTGACACAGGTGTGCCTCAGTGAATGTCCTCGTGGTGTGAGCTCCCTGTGTCCTGGTCTCTGATTGCCTTGCCTTGGGAGAGCAAGCAAATACCATTGCTTTTCTCCTGCCAGCAGGGTTAATGAGAGGGAAGCAAGGCTGCCAGTGCCCTTTCAGACCTCATCCCAATGCAATATATAGCAAAGATGGGGTATGTCAGGCTCAGGACCTTTCAGTGATTTCTGGTTGTGGCTTTAGACATTGTCACAGTGTAGTTAATGTTCCAAGAAGCCTTTGGCAAATTTCCACAAAAAAGCATGTAAGGAAACAAAACTACTATGAGTTAAGATGGAAGATTTTTCCTGGATTAATGATTGTTTAATAGAAAACAATGGGCAGGGCTAAGATTAGGCTTCAAGTTAGCTTTTGTACTGAAAGGAAATTGCTAATTAAGTCACACATAGATTTGTCCAGATAGACCCATATTTCTTGGACTTCTGTTGTTCAATATATCTATGAGGACTTAGTGAAAGGAATTGATTAACAAAGTTGCAAAGTTTGTCATTACTGTAGACCCACTGCTGCAGAGTATATCTAATGTGTACCACATCTTAGGTATTGGATGTGGGTTTGATAAACTTAAAAAGTTGAAAGGGAGCTTGCAAAGATAGGCCTCGCCTTAGTGTCAGTCAAGATGGCAGCCACCACAGTGATACTGGATAGGATTTTGTAGCTATTTCAATTCTTTGGGTGAGGAGCAGGGCACTAATGGGAACAGACACTTCGGCTCTCTTCTTCAAAAACTGCACTGGAAATCCTGATAAAACAGTTGTGTTAAAACAGTCATGTTGCAGTCAACATGCATTCGTGGGACTTCTAAACATCTCACTTTCTTTTCCAATAAGTGTTTTGTAATTTCTGCTGGTTTTTCTGCAAGCCCCTTTGATTATACTTAGTGCAGCCTTGATGCAGTGTGCTTGAATTGCTGTATCAGTGAGATTTGCTAAAATAAGTTACACATGAATTGTAGGCCATTATCTATCATTAACTCATCTACAATTTCATGGCAAAGTAAGTGCTATGTTTAATGTGTTTTCTCAATTGTTACTGACTATGTTGCTTTAGTATATCATAATATGGCTGATAGTAAAGTCACATGCAGTTTAAATATATGGAAACTAATTTTTGGGGGGAATGGTTTTAATTAATAACTGGTAATATTTAGGATTATTTAAGTTTTTTCAGTTAATTTAGAGGTATTTAAATTAGAATTTATAATGCATTTATTTCTAGCAAACACAAACTCTTATAATCATACTAGTCTAGAGAACACTTAGGACTAGGGTCAGATTTTCATGCATCAAGAGTTGCAATTAGATGCCTATTAAAATACATTCTACCTCCTTGAGGTGGTGTGTGTAAATTGATCATCTTGTCTGCCAGCGAAAAGGAAGAGTGATTAAAACCGTCCCAAAGAGTTGTGGTTGCTAGTTCTCTTTCCTTTTGAGAATGATGGTACAATGAATATTGTTGTTCTTTGTGTGTGTGTGTCGGAGGGAATTTTGGCTTGGAGAAGTTGCTGCACTAGATACCTACTCCTCTTCTGAATGCCAGCAATCCTGTTCTTCCTTCCCTTTTTTATTCTTTCACTTGAGGATATTTTTCAGCTTGCTGGTTCCCAGCAGGGTGAGGCCAGCTGTTATCAAGAACCATGGGTTCTCTAACTGCGTATTTGCATCTTAAGGTGCCTAAATACTTCTGAAAAGTTTCCACAGTTCCTTTTTGTGGAGATGTTTGATCTTCTGTTGATTTATGTTTTTTTGATACTTCTTATTTCAGTTTTTCCACTGATATTTTGTTGAGAAGATGATTCGTAAGCAGTCCTGTGTGAGTCACCTTCCTTGTGTACCACCTTTAGCGTTTAGAACTGGTGGGGCCACAATGTTCTCCATGACAGGAACATTGGCAGAGCGATGTATCTCAGTGTTTCTTCTCATTTCTGTTTGTTTCATCTCATCTCATCATCTCATCTCAGTTAATTTTCTGCAAACTAGATACTGCTTTGCTCAATGTTTTCTATACCATGTCTTCCAATAATTTGAAATTATTTGTAATAATTTGCACATTTTGTGTGTGGGTTTGGTTACTGAATGGTATACTTTATGAATACATTCAGTTAAATATTGCAAAGTTATTGTGTGATCATAATTGTTTAGCTTAATGTAGATATATTGGAAAATCAAGACCAGTGGCTTTTCTGACGCACTAATATTTTTTTATAGAATTAATACAATTTTCTTTTACATATTTCTGATGAACAATGGTTTCAGCAATGAACTTGTCAGAGTTAGAGGTAAAAGTCTGTGTTCATTAACTAAGGAAAATAAAAGCTTAATAAGACTGTAAAGAGTAAGGAACAAGAAGATGGACATGAAAGGGAAGCAGAATGAAGACTTGAGTGACTTGTGAGACATGAATTAATCTCATACAGAGACTGTAAAAAAGCTTTTTAATCATTCTGCTCCTCACTGATCACAAGTTCCCAAAAAGAAAAAAGGTTAATCTTGTTGGCTGGTTGGGCAGGTGGAAGGCGCTGTACTGCAGCTCTGGACCTAAAATGCTCTTGGGTAGAGAAGAGGCAATGAATTGGAAGAAATGGATGTAAATGAGAACCTGGTTTTGGTATTGCATCTAACTATTATTAGAGATAGAAAATTTCTCATTGGCTAAAGTTTTAACGAACCTTTTTTAACTTTAATTAACAATTTTTCATAATTCAATAACTAATTTTCTTTATTTTGACAACTAGCTTTATCCCTTGTTTTTTTCATTTTTCACACTCATTTTTTGTAGATGCTTTTTCATAAACTGTATATATTAATCAAATTTTTGACTTGGCCTAGTTGCCATTCTTGCCAGGTATTTTTGATGATGTTTCTGTATGACTAAAGAATTAATATGGTAAATGATTAAAAAATTCTGGAAGTTTTCTTCTTAAATTACACATTTAAACCTGCTATAAAAGGCATATTTTGCAACTTCTAACTTATCAGCACATTTCCTTAAAGATAATGGGATTGCACTGAAACAGGATCCTATCTAAATATGTGCATATTTAGATATGTGCATTTGCATAACCTTCTAACTCCCTATATGCACAAACACATTCTCTCTATCTCTCTCTCTCTATATATATATATATATTTGTTGAAAACAAAACTGTAATGTAAATTTGTAGACATTAATTTTTCTATATGTTTTGTTAATTTACAGTATCCAGATAAATTTGTATTGATTTTCATTTTGGAAACTAAAATTGAACTATTGATGTGACTTTATTTGCTTGTCCAAGACCTCAGTGCCAGGTTTTGCTATTAAGATTAGGTAAAGTACATGTTGGCAACATTTTAACTATGAGTCTTAAGAATAGTTTAAACATGTAGGTAAACAAGCCACAGTATATATAGGCACTGCAGGGTTTTTTAAAAGGTCATCTGTGTAAGTTCAGCTACAAATAACTTTTTTGTTGCCAGTCATCTTGTTGCTATTGTTTATGTTATGAAAATTCTATTAAAATATATTTAAAATGTTTTCATATTTTTTATGGCTGGATAATTCAGACCACATTATTGACACTGTTTTGTGATTTATTTTTAGCTTCTTTATTCAGAAATGTCTTCTAAATTTAGGGAGGCATAAAATTGACAAAAAGCTACATATGTTTTTCCAACCCTCTTCCAACTGCCTGACTTTGTCAAAAGTGTAAAATTATGTAGCAGAGAGTAAAATATGGATTAAGCAAGATTCAATCATCCTGAAAGAGGCACTGCTTTCTTTTGTGTTTGGTTTTCTCCCATTATTTTTTCTTTTTTTTTTTTCTCCTCTATGTGTCCATGTTTTGTTTCCCCCTGCTTTTAAGCAAAATTATGTGATTTATCACAGTGCTTTACTTTGGATCCTAACTCACTGAAATAATTCAACACATAGCTCTTTTTTATTGTGCTTTTATTTCAGCAAGCTGTTTTTTGCACAATAGGATAGTGTTTGGACACCTGAAAATTCAAATGAAAAGGAGAACTTTTACCTGAGTAGTTTTTGACTGGCTTTTCTAAGTAGAACATGCTATTTGTAGAAATTTGGCCATCTATATACATTTTCTATGTATTGGATGCACTTGTGCAAAAACAACCTGTTGTATGATTTTCTTACAATATTAATGCAGCATATCACACGTTATCTGGGTAACATCCCTTATGTGGAGTGATGAGTAGTTGCTTCTTTATGGCCAGGCTTCCACATTTGTGTATCTCATTCCAGTTTGAAATGACAGAGCTCAATGCAGAGAAACAAACCCCTGCTGAAACCTGCAGTAAAACCAATCTGTCTGAAAAAAGGCTAACCAAAAGAGCGAATATCTCTAGCAATGTCTAAAGATGGAGAGACCAAGAGAAGAACAAGAAATGCAACAGGTTTTAGATTGACATAGGAAGAGTTGCAGAACTTAATCACCAATGACTAATTACAGTGTGCTTTAATTACTGCAACTTTAATTTGACTGATTGCTAAGTATTTTGGGGAAAGAGAATTCTGATTTGCCATCAGATTCACAAGTATGTAGTTAGATTTTTAATACCTTTCTTACTACTAAGCATATGTCTACAGTTTAATAACAAAAGCCAGCTAATACCATTTGATGTTTTCAGCTAATTTGGACAGTGTACTCAAAGGCTAAGGCACATATTCATGTGTTTTAGCACAACCTCAGTGCACCTGTACAAATTTTTCATTGTATCTAACTCACATGCAAGTGAATTTGAGCTGAGTTTGCAAAGCTTTCTTTTCCCCCTTAAAACTGATTTTTCTTTCTGGGGGTGGTGGTGGGTTTGGTTTTTTTTTGTTTGGTTGGTTTTTTTGGTGTTTTTTTTTTTTTTCCCCCACAGTTCATGTGAAGCAGGCTTTAAAACACTGGGCATAAGTCTTAGAGGAATAATAACCATGGATCTGAGGCAGAGGGGAATTAGTAGCAGCTCCAGGTATCAGAGGGTGCAAAGGTCTCTGTCATTAAGGACCGCACTAAATAAACATGCTGGGATATGATTGCTTTATTGCTCTTTGCTCATTTTATGTCATTTTATTGCCCTGCTAATGACTATAGAATTAGGTGTGTAAGGGAGGTCTGAAAATGTAGAACTAAAAGAGGTACATAGACAAGTGTGTGCTTCCTGTAGATATTCCAACTTCTCATCATGGATGATGGAGAAACAAATTTACCTTGCATAGATGAGTGAGGGTAGGGAGAGAGGCAGAGAGGGACCTCAAGAACAGACCCATTTCTAGGCTTCATCCTCACGTTAGAACCCCTGATGATTTCTGTGTGCCTTTTTAGTGATCCCAGTGGGAAAGGCTGTGTCTGTTCAAGTAGTGCTTTTTTCCTCCATTATTAGCCAAATGGCATATTCCTGATCCAGGGGCTATATGTGAAAATATGCAGATAAGAATTAGTTTTATAAATGTTTAACTGTTGAATAAAATAGTCTAATTTATGATAATGCCAGAATCAATCTGGCATGCTGGTGTAACAGTATCACTTCTGAGGACAGAAATTACTAATGGGCTAATAATTTTACTGCTTTCTATTTTGCATGCACTGCAGTTTACAAAATCAATAAAGAATGTAGTACCTCAGCAGACTTACAATTTAGACTGTAAGAATCTCTGTTCTTGACTAAAGTCCTGTTGTATCTAAATAAGGGGAGTTAGTTTCATCCCTGGTGTTTAGAAGTGATTTTCTGTGTTGTCACTTTCTTCCAAGGGAAAGTAGGATGTATTACCCATAAAGTTTCAAGTAATGTAAAAGGCAAAGCAAAGAATAATGCTGAAGCAGGTGGATATTTTTGAAATACGAAAAGCTAAAAATGACAGGCTGTTATTTGGATTTTAAGAACATGAAGGTATATTTGGGGTGCATAAAGCAAATTGTCTTTCAGAACAATTCAGAACTTTCACTTAGTGACCAGTGCATATTTTGTTTGGATTTAAGAGTTGGTCATAAATGCATAGACTACACACACATAAGAATGTATAAAATTAATAGGCAACATTGAAATAAATGTATATAAAGCAATAAATACCTACCTAAAGCTTAGCATTTAGAAGTGGCGTTCACCCCACCCAGGAAAAGTCAGCAAGGCTGCTAGAGTCGTAAAGTAGCTCTCAAGGTTACTACAAAATGTCCCTTTGTTTCTTTCATGCCTTCATTCTTCTTGAAATGCTGTGCACATAGTCAAATTAAAATTGTTTTTCTTTCAGACTTTTCTGCTACAAATCCTATTTTACTGTGTAGTTTGCCCAGTTTACCTAAATATTAGTCATCCAAAGAGAGAGGGAATCTTTTATTCATATGCTTCTGTGTCAACAGAACTGCAGTCTTAAAAACCATTTTGTCTTCTATTCCCTATATGTAATCCTTCCAGATAGTATTTCAAGACATTGTATAAATTCTATGCTTTTTTACTCTACTAGTGGAAGAAAATCTGGCATCAATGTTGTCTGATGAGTTAAGCATTTTCCTTAATCTTCAGAAATGCCTTTATACCTTGAATGAAAGCACTGTATTCTCAACCTTTATAATCCAAATAAGAATTTCATTTAGGAGCATAGTTGGTTTGCACTGCAGGTAGCTTAGCATTTATTTTTACTCTTATTGGCTGCAGGTATTACCTAGAAATGAGGATGGAAACACAGCCTAGGAAATCAGCCTTTCCTCATCTGTGTATGAAGAACTGAAGTGCTGCTGCTTTGCTGTTTTCTTTTTCAAATGTAAGTTTTGCAGCATGCTTCACTAACCTCCTTGCTTGCTAGAGACTGTATCATCACCTGACCTATTTCAACATGCCTCTCACTCAGAAACTGATGGCTGTTTAGAGATGAATCACTTGTAAAGTTCATGTGCTTCTGAAAGCCATATAAATATCTATGAAATTGGAGAAGCTGGTAGTAGGTTGGTGGAAGATATGAACACTCAAAAAAATTTTGCTGAATGGTATCATTATTTTGTCCACCCAAGGCTATGTGTGCTCCTAATCAGGCAATTATTCCCTCATCATATGTTATTACTTTCTCCAGTTCAGATTCTCCAGTATCTTTCGGGGAAAAGTTGCAAGACCTGTGAGCCACTAGTTACTTCTTTCTTTTTTTTAATTGGTATGCTTTAGTCAGCTAATTAAGGACTTTACAACTCCTGCATGTATTGACCTTGAAGACTTTATACTTGAAAGCTGATGATTTTTTCTAGTGATTTCATTAGACTTTGAATGATCAGAGATTCTTCTGTTCCAGGCCTTAAATATACATCACTTGAAAAAATATTCTTCCCCTTTCTACTTGTTAAGTGAATTTTACCTTGAGTGTTTTCCTCTGTCCCCCAGTGAGCTCCATGATTCTTGTTCCTTTCTACTCAGCAGCAGCTTGTGTTTTGAATTCAGTCCCACTTGGTTCATTATGATGATTTTTTTGCAAATTTTTCATGTTTAATAACACTACTTTTGCTCAATTTGTGCAAACATCTTTTGGACTTGTTACAATATGATTTTCTGTCAGGGATAATTCCAAAGAAGAGAAAATGATGGGCAAAGGAAATGATGCTGGTGTATATCTTATTTGCAATTCTAATAACAGCTTTGTGAATTTGAACACATTAGTAAAGAGCACTTCATTCAAGTGCATATTACCACAGAACTTGCTAAACATGCCTAAGAATAATGCTATTCCAATCTAGGCAAATTAGATGGATAACATCATTTATCGCAGTTGTTAATTATGCATCAGCTTAATCACAGCATAATTCTGTTAATTGCTTATCACAATGAGGTTAACTTTCTGTCATTTATATTACTTTAATTTTTAATTAGAATAATACACTTGATGTTTTTCACTGGCCACTTTATAAAAAAATAGTCATGATGCAAATGTTCAGCACAATAAGACTAGAAGAGATATTCTGAGTCAACAATTGGGCTGTCATCATCAACTCATATAATACCTTTCATAAATTTCTCTCCATGTCTCAAAACCAGTTAGGTTCCTCGCCTCTGCTGCCCAAATGGAGGAGGTTTGTTGCAGTGCCATAACCCTGACATGTTTAGAAGCTTTCCACTTGCCAGCCTCAAATTTACGCTTTTGTTCTTATGGAAGAATTGTTTTATTGTCTAAATAAGTTTTTCCTCTATGTAGCTTACAGTGTATGATTTATTTGTAGAATAAACTCCCTCTTAAAAAATAAAACAAACTTACTTCCCTGAGATGGGCAAACCAACTCATTTTAGTCTCCTTCAGTAAGATCTACATTCTCATGCCCTGAACATGGCTGGCAAGCCATTAGTGCTCCTTAATTCCAGCTGTAATGGCAGCTTTTAACTCCACTTCTCGTGTAGATGGAAGCAGAAATGCCATTCACTGTCAGATGAATGACAGATAGCAGGAGGTGTAGATGAGTTCTGCTGGCTGTACGAAACGAGTCCAGAAGTCATTGGCTGGCTTCTTATTTTGGCTAAATTAACAGGTATGGCAGTGTCTTAATTACAGCTGTTTGAGACAGCTAAGTAATTTTTTTCAAACCAAGTCCATCATGGTAATTTTATTTATGTATACACCTGAAAAATAAGGAGTGCTATTAATGCTAGAAATTTAGCCTGGATAGGCTAGAAAGCTGTTGTGATTCTTAGGGAATAAAAATTTCAATGAGAATTATGATGCTGGGAAACAACTGGAGAACAATCTTGTACTGGGGAGAGAATTAGAGGACTAGCTGGGAAAAAACTGTGTGTGAAGAACCAAAGAGTCTTGGTAGACAGAAAGCAGAGCATGACCCAGCAGTGAATCCTGGGAGAAGAGGGCCAACAGCATCCTGGGCTGTATTAGCAGGGCTCAGGGAAATTATTATTTCCTTTTACTCAGCACTTGTTAGATGACATCTAAAATGGTGCATCATTGCCCACTCGCCCTCTTCTTTCTGTGAGGAAATAAATAGATTAATTGAAGAAAGTTCAGTAGAGAGCCACCAAGATGGTAAGGGCCTGACATACCTGACCAGCTGAGGAGAAGCTAATGGACTGGAGTTGTTCCAGCCTAGAGATGGCTTTGTGGGAGAGACCCTCAAAGCAGCCTCTGGTACCTCAAGGCTGTTTGTGAAAAGATGGACTTTCACTGTGATGCAGGTAAGAGCTATGATGGCTAAGAGGACTGGAAGTACATGGATGTAAGTTGAAATAAAAGTATTTCAGACTGAATGTAAGGAGAAAAATTCCTGTTGTGAGAACCAGGGGACACCAGGTCCAGTAGGAAAACAGAGTGCCCAAAGAGGTTAGTCAGTCTCCATTCTTCAAAGTAATTTTGCATATGACTATTTTAAGCCCTTAGCAACCCGGCGTGACCTTCATTGAGAAGAAAGTTGAACCTGATGATCTCCTGAGAATGTTGAAGTAAAGGATTAAGAATGTATTCAAGATTCCTTATGTCTATAGTAGTATTTGATACAGTTCCTCCTTTTTGACTTATAAAACTTGCTGATGGATGTTATACAAAAACCCAGTCATTTAGTTCTCTCCTGTATCTCTCCTTTCTTGACTGGGTTTTATATTCAGATCCCTTTCAGAAAAAAACTCTCAAAGTAATATTTTCTTTTAAATTTTAATTTCTGTTTCTCCTTTTCCTTTTCTTTCTTCTTTTTCCCCTTTTCTTTCTTTTTTTTCCTTTTCTTTTTCTTCCTTGATTTCAAAACAGTGTAATACAGCAATCTACTACAGTATTACTTTATTAATTTTAATTCACTTCAGTCTTGGAAATTAGCAAAGAGCTCAGTATCTTGTTTCACCTTTGAGTATTTGTTTTTCTCTCCTAAATAATGAAAAGTATGACTTCACTTATGTGAAATCAAACTGGTTACAGAAAAGATGGTGTCTCCATGGTTTTTTAGTATTCAGTATTTTTAATATTCAATGATTCTGAACACTTAGGGTTCTTAAAGTAATTACTTCTGCCACATTTCCTAGGAATGGTTGGTTTTCAGATATTTTTTAAGTGTTCCTTTCAAGATAACGATAGACAGCAGTACTGTAGTTTTCTTTCTTTTTTATTTCCCCAAGAATACTGTGTAGATAAATGAGACAAGTCACAACAGTCTTCAATTGGAAAATATTATGTTTCCTAACCCTAAAATTTATTATATGTAAAAAAAAAAAAAAAAAGAATAAAAAGTAGGTGTAACAAAGAAGTTCCAGTGTTGTTCAGAGTTTTACTTACTCAAAAGCCCAGGCAAGCCCAAGTTTTAGCAAAAAGTGTCATCGCTATTAGACCAAGCAGGACTTTCACTTCAAACAGCCAACACTGCTGTTCTTTTTGGTTTGGCTGTTCTTTTTGGTTATGTTGTTGATAGATTTAGTCAGACACTACAACTGCTAGACTCTGACTGTAAGCCTTCCATCACCTTGAAAAAGAAAATCGTGTTAGTCCTATTTTTCCAGTCACCTGCGAATTCTGAAAGTTTTGAAATAGCTTGTGTGATCTACTTTAACATAGATAGGATACACCCAGTAGTGACATTTCCATCACCGAAGCGAAGTCATCTTTGTTTCCTTGCATTCAGCTGCTACTGACGCAGCTTTCCAGATTCCTAGACAAATAGTTCTTTTTGATTAGGACAGTCTTTTCTACTGCATCTTTTCCAAAGCTGAAGGACTACATTTTGACAGGAAGTTACTTTTGCCATTCCTGTAGATCAGATAGGAGTATTTAAATAGTAATGTGTTTTATATGCCAGTTTATTAACAGAACTCACTTAGCAAAAGTGGACTGTCACCTTAGATATTTTCTCACGTGTCTAGTTAATGCAATGTTATCTAGAAGACTAATCAATTTTAGGTGTTGTCAGGGCATTTAATCAGTAGCAAGTACAGTTCAGAGCTGCTTTTTCTCCTTAATCAGACAAAAAGATGTATTTCTTTACTGCATTGTTTTAAAGAAAACTCCAAAACTTTGGAGTGTAGCAACTTTTATGTGTCTTTGGAGATAAATGTAACGAATCTGTTGTGATTTCTCCTTTTTATCAAAATAGAGTGTAGCTTTGAGAAGGCAGCTTAACTTCAAGCTGTTCCTGCGACTGTGTGTGTGTGTGTGTCACAGTCCTGGCCCCAAGAGATGCATCTGAATAGTGTCCCTGCAAGGTGGGGAAGTGACCCGTGTCTTCTGCATACCTTGTATTTCTGGTTGTCAGGCCAGAGGAGGTATCAGCCAGGAAAAGAACCTGTGTGCTTGGTGTACCTTCTAAAGAAAATCGTTGTCTTGTCCTTTGGCCATGGGGATTTTGGGTGGCCATTCACAAACCAGGAATGCAGGCAAGACCATGCAGGACAACTGTCACCCGTTTAGATATAGTAACTTAATATTTTCTTTGTTGCTGTCTGAGGAATGTTCTTCATCTAGCTTATTTTCAGTTTGATTTTTCAATCTGATTCTGTTAATCCCCAACAGGTATAATGCATCATTTTATGATTTCACACATTGCCATTTTTTTGAAGTTGGCTGACTCTTCTTGAAGGTCACCCTCTGAAATATATTTTAAGTCAGTGAAAAATTAATTTTTGAACTAGATCATTAAAAATATTTTAATTTTTTTTAAGATATAAAGGATGTTTTTCCTGGTATTCATAAGCTGTAGCAGTTGTGCTATATGATATATTTGTTTTGAGAACGTGCCGAAGTGGAAAGTGTAGGAGGTGAGTCCCCATCCACGCTCTCCACCTTCAGCTCTCTTCTCAGATTTTGGGGAGTCATTTGTGTAGATTCACCTCACCTAACTCGAGGTATTGCAGTTGTTTGAGCAGTTTAGTTAGACAAGCAGTGGGAAGAAATGGAGGTGATTAAGTTCAACCTCCTGTTAAAGATAAGTCTGAGGAATCTGTTCAGATGTGCCTGTTTCTGATCCTTATATACAAAGGGAATTGAATGTTCAGTTTGTGTGCGGACAACTGTATTGTAGACACGTGGACTCAAGTGTCATAAACACTATCTTTGGTTGTTCTTTGCCTCATTTCTCTGTTTAATAAAAGAGGACTATTGTTTGTCCCTCTCTCACAGATGGGGAAATAATGTTACTGATTGCAAAGTTCTCAGATAAAATGATGGAGCCTTCCTACATGAATACATTAAAAACAAGGAATACAGCCATATGAATGTTGTTCAGGTCCAGAAAATCCGTGCAGACCCAAATATTATCTATACTATTGGAAGTAAACTTGATCATGTAACCTACATTCTTGAAGTTGCACATAATTTTTCATATTTTATCTTGATGACTTGCATTGTATTTTTATGCATAACTGCACTTATGGCCATTTCACAAAGTTTCCTCTTACCTCCTCTCAAGACAGAAACTAATTAAAACCTTGCTAGACCACTTCTCTCATGTCTTCCATACTAGTGAATTTTTTCCTGCTGAGCTCAATCAGTGTTCTGGCTTCATTAGTTAAAAGAGATGCAGCCCAACTTATTTTCTAATATTTATCATCAGCTTTTAATATGGATTTCTACTGATTTTGAGCTTGTTAAAAATCATTGTTTAAAATCTGTTGCGAACAAATATATCTGTACTTCTGTGAAGTCACAGTATTTAATGTTTTGTTCCTACCTGGGAGCACACCTAACCTGTTAAAGTTAAAGAGATAGCACTGGGCAATTGAAGAGCACTTGTATGTGTACAGCAAAGGAAAGACTTGAGCTCCTTCTCCAGAGGATTCTGCTTTGTACTCACTGGGATATGAATTGCTGATCTGTGCTTAGAGTATAGATGCCTCTGCCAGTAAAGGTACCAGTTGTCCTGATTCCTAAGACAGCCCTGTTTGAATTTTCAAGGAGATAACTGTTGTCAGTTCATGTCTGGTGAAAGCAAAAATTACTTTGTTCTCTTAAGAAATATAATGTAATAATTTTAGGGAGAAGGCTTTAGGAAGACCTTATAGCAGGCTTCCATTACCTGAAGGTGGCCTACAAGAAGGCTGGAGAGGGATTTTTCATAAGGGCATGCACTGATAGGACAAGGAGGAAAGGATTGAAACCGAAAGAAAGTAGATTTAGATTGGATAGTAGGAAGAAATTCTTTACTGAGACACTGGAAGAGGTTGTCCAGAGAAGCTGTAGGTGCCCCATCCCTGGAAGAATTCAAGGCCAGTCTGGATGGAGCTTTGAGCAACATGATCTAGTGGAAGATGTCCCTGCCCATGGCAGAGGAGTTGGAACTAGATGCTCTTTAAGGTCTTTCTGCAACCCTAATTATTCTCTGATTTTATGGAAATCGGGGTATTGTACACACATGCCTTCCTAGGCTGTGAGTTGTTCTAAAAACTTATTTATTTAATGCATAAAATGGAGTTATTTTGATACTTTAAAGAGCTGATCTAAAATATGGTCGAAGCAGAAAATATGCTTTTGTGCTTTCTCGTTGTTCTTTTGTTCAGGGAGTATTTGAAGTTTTTGTTTGTTTGTCATAGTTTCACTCTAAACTGATAGTCTTTAATATGCTCTGAACTTCTCATTAACTCATTTTTGTAACAATAGCAACTGGAGAACTTGTTAAGCTAAGCATAACCTTGCTAGTGTCTTGGAAGAGTTAAACTGAGTGTGTTGACACAACGTTCTTTCTGCAGGAATGTGATGAGTCAGCTTAGGCTCTAGTTAAAAATTTTAATTTTAGACAGAGTAACTGAAAATAATGGCACTTGTCTGACAATTCAGTTATTTAATTAGCCTTTTATGTAGGACCAAGAGTTATATAGTCACTAGCATGGGCAGAAGTGTACTGAGTTTGTTTTGAAATGTTATGTAGAATTCAGCAGGGGATAGAACATAGAAATTAGAAGAGAAGACTTTCTATGATTAATTGATGACAAAGAAAAGAAAGATTCCAGGCAAGCTAAAAAAAAGAATACCAAACAAACCTTGCCTTGATACTGGTTAACCTCTTTTTGAACTCTTTTATTGCGTATGACAAAGGCAAGGGTGTTTATCTGTGGAAAAAAAATCTCATTATATGGTATTTCTAAGATAACTGTGGGTAAATTGTAAGTTAATTTTATCTAACTAGCTATATAAAACATTGTTTATGAGCAAGTTTGCATAAAACCTGCCAAGAAGGCTTATTAAGAAATTACTAATCACCTGGGGATGATTGAACAGGAGTGCTTAGTCTTGCTTATCAGTAGCGTGATGGTTTGGTTTTATTTTATGCCTTAACTCTTTCCTCTTTTCTTCTCATTTCACTCTGCTGTCCAGGACAACTTTCTGATTAATTTTCCTGTGTGTAGCAAAAAATAATAAGTTACCTGATTTAAGCAAATAATTAACAAGTGTATCCAGTCATTTAACTGTACCTCAGCAAATCTCACAACAAAATTCTATGCTACAAAAATCCTTTAAGCCCTCTAAATGGTCAACATTTCATGGCTATAGTGAGTTTTCAAGAATAAAATGAACTAAAGAATATTAAGTTAAAATAGAAATATTAATTACTAAAGTCTACCTTATAGTAATTCACATACCTAACAGTAAACCTAATCTGTTGGAGTGTGAAAAGCAAAAGTATCCTGGTTTTTATCCTTCCTCCCCATAAATATGCACAATTTTCTAATAGTGCCTGCTAACCTCAGATAGGGTTAGCAAATCTACTGTTAATCTGGACACAAAGCACGCACAGAAATGGATTGAACTGGCAAAATACAGATTTGCTGTTTGTTCATGGAGAGAATCTGGACATGGACAATACAATGTGAAGAATTACTAAGAATCTATGTAGAAGGGAGAGCTTCCCCCTGTCAGATTAATTTTTGTAGGTATACTCAGATATAATTCAAGAAGCAAATTCAACTGTCACAATGCCACTGACAATAAATTCCTGTGTGTACATACTTATATATAAACATATGTGTACATAAAACAAGATTTTAAATCTGCATAACATTTGATATCTCCATGGCTTGCAATCTACTGTAACATCCTCCTGGAATGGCTAGATAAAGGAACATAACTATTCTGTGTCCTCAGTCTTTACTGCCTAATCCTTGTATCTGGCATACTGTGTTCTGACTGAATAGAAAATATTAGGATACACTAGACTAGACAAGATTGGTATAGAATAGAATAGAATGTTTCAGTTGAGAGGAACTTAAAACAGCTATCTACTCCAACTGCCTGACCAAATCATTGTTGATCAAATTAAAACTTGGATGAGCATTGTCCAAATGCCTCTTAGACACTGGCAGGCTTGGGGCACTGATCACCTCTCTAGGAAATTTTTGATGTTCCACTACCCTCTGGTAAAAAAGTTACTCCCAATGTCCACTCTAAACCTCCCCTGACACAGCTTTGAACCATTCCCATTCAGCCTATCTCCAGATATAAGGGAAAAGAGATCAGCATCTCCATCCCTGCCCACTTCCCGTCGTCAGAAAGCTGTAGAGAGCAATGAGGGCACCCTTCAGACTCCTTTTTGAATGACTGTCTTCAAGTTTCTACTTCACCATTGCTCACCTTTCTAAATTTTCCCACAGAAATGTGCTACTTTAATTGCCACTATCATGGCCCTGACTCTTCCATCACCCTGACACAATGCTGTCCCTCAGTGCAGCTGTGCAGCTAGCTGTTGACATTGAGTGATGGCCCGTAATGCAATGGTCCATGTTTGACCTCTTGGCTATGAAATGGCTGTTCCTCAAATATTTCCTACTGGTGGTATTATTTCCAGAAAGGCTGTCACAGATACACCATGGATTTCACTAAACCGTTGCCAAACAGTAGCATGGGACATCTGCAAAATGAAGAAGATACTGTCTTAATAATTTTGCTCTGTGAAGATTGTGAGTGAATACAATGTGAGAATCATCCTCAAAACACCTTTCTGTTAAAGAGAGAACACAACTAAAGGTTGTGAAGTGCAATCTGTCTCATACTTTGTGAGATGCTACCCAGGTCACTCATTGATATATGTGTGCATGTGTAAGTGATAAATAAAATCAGATAAACCAGATAGCTTTGTCTGCCTTCACCTTAAGAGTGGATGTAACATCTCTTTGCATATGACACCATTATATTACTGTTGCTGTCCTAGCATCATAACCCCTCAATGACGCTGTGATATATAAAGTGAGTAAATAAACCATTTAGAATAAGATGGAGCAAGTTATATTTGGAATAGAGAGGGAGAATCTGAAAGTGGGCTATGTCCTCAGCAAATATAAATTATCCTTAAAATTATCCTGCAGCAACTATTCTTCAGGCTTAAAATATTTTAGAGCTTTCATATTCCTTTGACATTTCCCTTTAGCTACTGACAGGGCAAATACCAAAGTGGATGCAAGATTAAAATTGTAAACTGCTCATCAAGGAATTTGGAGTACTAGATCTCTTACTCAGCTTTGAAACTCTGATGTAGATTACTCATTGATATCTTAATAATTATTTTGGGATTATTTCAAGCTCTAAAGAGTGCTGTAGGGTGGGTCCATAGTATTTGAAAAGCCAGATACCAGGCATGTTCTTTGTTTCTTTATATTTATTCACATTCATGACCGTTGAATTTGTAGCTGGTTGTTCTGAAAGACGAATAATGTTTTAAGCCAAAAAACATAAATATGAAGACAATCAGACCTTACAATAATTGTCTGTTCCTTGTTACACTAAAATGAAAAAACTCCAAAAAAACCCCACAACTCTCTACATAACTTATAAAAGAAGGCTATATATGCTGTATGTTACAGTGGAGCTCAACATAATGAATGACTAATTTAACTGAAAAAGGAGGCAAATTCAATATGTGCAAGAATCTCCTTTCTATAGAATGCCTAAGTGTCTAAAAATGTGAGCAATGAAAACAAGCTTAGCCTGGATTTCCCATAAAGATCTCTACTTCAGTTTCATCTGGCATGATTTGTTGCAGCTAATCTTACCACCTTGCCTAATAAGTGTGCCATGAAAACCTGTTATTCAGTTCTGGTACTGACCTTGCTTTTCTAGTGTTTTATTAAACTACTATGTTTTTTAGGACAAAGTGAAAAGTCTAAGAGCCATAAATTTACTTGTTGAAGGTGATAGTTGGTGCTGGGTTTGAATAGTATGAGATGATGCCTTTGGTCACCTTAGTGGCAGCCTTTGTGGCCATATATTTATTCTCATGATTCACAAATTGTTCTGAAAAATCCTTTCACATTAACCAGCTCAAAGGCAACTTTGTGCTTGTTTGCTCTGAACTTTTATTGAGGGCGGGAGAAGGAGAGGGGGACATGACAACGTTACAAGCCTTGCTGTAATATCTTAGAGTTGTAGAGGACTGTCGCCATATTTCCATCATATTACCTAGGTGTTAAGCAAAAAGGCTATTTCTTTTTGAAGGAGCTTGGTAATACACATTTATATTTTAACTCACATTTATACTTTATCACTGATTTTTAGATCTGATGCAACTCTAACATTTTTATTTATTTAAAAAATAAAAATAACCAGCAGTCTCTATCAAATAAAGTAATGCCACAGTGTTAGAGAGGTTTCCATGTCAAACATGTCATAATTTTATGTTTTAGAATACAAGCAAACATTTCCCAGTCATTACTCATGGACCATTTATGAATCTCTTGGGGGTGGATGTCAGCAGAGCTGATGTGGTGGTGACTAGCAGTGTTGTCCCTGGCACTGAGGGTGTGTTCCAGGAGAGGGAAGCTCAGTCTGTGGTATTACGTGGGCGTGTACCTTTGGAAGCCAAAGATGAGATTGCCCATGGGTGTGCGGAAATTTTCACACCGCTTCCTGCGTAGCAAGCTTTTGGCAAATGAACTCTCTGGCTTGGAAGTCTTTTAGTTTTCTGTAGAAAGGAGGCACTCTGGCTCAGCTCATATGGTTTCTTTAGGGTTTTTTAGTATGGCCTTCATATATAACCTGTCCTACATGTGCCAACGATTGAGAGGGGAAACAGATCAAGATGTGTGTTTTGGCAGCATTCGGGATAAGTATGACAGGTTATTGACAAAAACAGGATGCCTTCCAAGTATGTCCACCACAACTCACTGTACCTTCAAAGCAGGAAATAGAGTGAAGGTGTGTTCTTACCCAGAATACATGGGAAACAAGAAAAAAACCCCTTTGAATTAACACTTTTTTCTGGCAACCTACATTCTTTACTAAGCTGGAAAGGTGAAAGGGCATATTACTATTAATTAAAAAAAAAAAAAAAAAGCCCCAGAAAACCAAAACTGTTTCAGTGGTGATAGTAGTTTGACATTTGTTTTTATTTTCAGGAAGACTCTTTATGGAAATAACCTTGATTTTATGGGGTTGTGCTGTATTTTATACCACAGTCAGAAAGAATGATTACATTTAATATGGAGAGCTGAACAATTAACAGAGTTAATAGTCTTAAAGATAAGATAGGAATGCTTTCTGGATGTGATCCTGAGGTCATCAGCTTTAAAGAAAAAAAACAAGAAAACCACATGAACAAACCCATTATTGTGTAGCTTTCTCTTCACAATTAATGCAGAATTTACTTTGAGAAATTATTTCTTTCTCAAATTTACATTACCACTTATCTCAAAGAAGTGCTTTGACTACTTGCACAAAAGTGAGCAGTTTGACTAATTACACAGTTTTAAAACTTTTGCTTAACTTAGGCTGATATTTCTTGGCTGTCAGTAGTAGATTACTTGACTTAGACTATTTCATACTACAAGCTGCAGTGTCATTCAGAATTTGAAAAACAGTGCAGGTGTCCAATATGAAAAGAAATCTGCTATGTGGGAGTCTGGATACTAGTGAACAGTATAAAGCCTGAACTGACATAAGACCAAAAGCTGTTCATCATTAGCTTCTTTCATCAGCTGCTCTAATTCTAGAACGGCATTCTAATCCACCTAAGGCTGAAAGAAAACATATTAATATTTTACCATAGTGATTTAGTATACATTAATTGTTCATGATGTACTTCATGATGCCAAAAATCCCCCAGAAAGCACATTCTTATGAGTGCAAGATTTAACTGTAAGAAGTTTCCTTAGCAAAACATGAAAAAAATAGTATAAAGAATGTGTATCCTATAGCATACATTTTTCCATATTAAAAAATCAATTTAAATGAGTTTTTATATGACAGAAGTATGAAGGGTCAATTCATTCCCTCTCTTTAGCAGTCACTAAGGGACCTGTTTTGGCAGCATTGAAGAAGTTCTCCTAATAGAAGAGGGAATAGCAGGATTTGATCATGTCATACATGATATCTTCCATCTTCCATTCATTTCCTTATTTTAAGTTTACTTATATGCCAGAATGTTTTCAGGACTGGCACTTTGAAAGAAAAAATATGCAGTGGATATGTTTGTAGGCATACGGTTTTTGTATTAGAAAGCCAGATAATATTTATAGAACATAGCAAAAAGTGTACACTGACAAACAATAGATAATTCTAGTTAACATGTAAGCCTTTTTATATTCTGCTAAGTAGCATATTAAGGCAATGAATCATTTGTTATGTAACTAGAAATTCATTTTATAGCAAACACTGTACAAATAAAACAAATGGTTGTAGCAAATACAATGAATTCTGCTACAGAAGAAACTTTTCAAACTGAGCCATCAGGTAATATAAAATTGTTCTACGTCATGATAAAATTACAGTGATTTCCTAAACAATACTGGCTGTCAACAAATAGCTTTTCATCAGTAATTTAATATACTTTAAGTAAAAGAAAGAATAATTAACTGTGTTTAAAAATTGTGGAACCTTGTACACTTCCAGTACTGTGAAATGACGTTTTCTAATAAATTTTTTCCATGATTGTAGGCAGCAAATATTATAAAATTTCAATCATGTTCTTAAATATGTTTAAAAATTGCCATTTTTTGTATTATTTGTCTTCTCTTGTCTATAGGAAGTATTTCTAGTCATGTCAGTTGCTCTGTTTAAGAAGTAGCTTTTGCAGTTTTTTGATATCTCTTGAAATATAATAATGGATTAATGGTTTAAAGGAAAATGAAAAGCAGTAGGCTGAAAAGGACAGCCCCTGTGGAGATCCTCTAAAATCTGAGGAGAATTTGTGCAAGCAGTAACACAACTGTAAATATGCTTTGGTTTAGGGATGGGTCTGTGAATTACACAAGAATCCTGTTGTCATAATTATGTTACTGGGCTCTGCTGGAATCAGGAGAACTGGCCTGAGACTGCATCTACATGTCCACAAGGAGACAGGATGATTTGTGACTCTCAGGTAACCTTGGGGACATGGATATTAGAAGGATGAATTTTGAAAGGCTTTTTTCTAGGTCTTTTTTCTAGGTCATGTAAATTTTCCTCCTTCATTGGAAACTTGTCTGTCATAAATTGTTTTTTAAAAAAATTATTTATTTATTTATTTAATTAAGGTGTTGTTTTATGGTGCCCTTTTACAACTACTTCTACCGAGTAGGAACTGCACACACTTTTCCATTCGAATACAATGCTGTATATACAGTTACTAGCTCTTGCTAATTAGGCATAAACTGGGTAGTTTTCCTATATATGTAATTTTTATGTAACTGTTTTTCAGCAATTTAAAGGGTAGTTTTCTGTAAAGAATGTATTGAGAATGATAACGTTTGAAATTCTGCTATCCAACATTTGAAAGCATCAGATTAGCAAGTGAAATTCTGCTGTTCAGCAATATATTTGGCACAGATTCAAGCAGCTTTACAGGAGGGTTTTTAACTGGGTTTGTACATGCCATGTCTACCAGCTGATGAGCTGTGGGCCTATCCAGGAATTCTTCATTACAGAGAAGGTGATTAATATTTCTTTTTCCCCCTGTACATCTGAACGGTGCTTGGAAATGCCATGCAGCCATCACATCTTGTATGAAGAAGGGTTAGAGCAGGAAGCCACTGTCTGAGAGGCTGCAGGGTACAGTGCCTGGAGCCATTGCAGCAGCACAGTGTGATGGAGAAGATTTATGAGCTGGCCTTGCTGAGGACTTGTGTGACTTGAAGCCTTGCTTAAGGATGCCTACAGAGCTAGGTCACTACCAGTGGGAAAGGACACTGCAAACTGTAAAATGGGAGATTTTACAGCTGTCTTTTAAAATGTGTAGGTGGATGATTTGAGTATAGTTTGAGATAGTCCATAATCATATCACATTTCCTTATTGTTCTGAAGTGAGAGAGCAAAATGGCATATGAACTTACAGTCTCTACATAGAACAACCAGAGTGGTTTGTTTAGAACTGTTTGTACCACACATAGACAGCAAAATGTACAGCAAAGCATGAGGGATAGGAAGCTTCCTGCACGTCCTTGGGTTCGTGCAAGAACTGGAACCAATACAACTCCTGATAAGATTATTTCAGAAAGCATTCCAAGATTATCAGAAGGGTTGCACTGTATCATAAAAGAAAAAAAATACCTAGGTAAAATACAGCATGCAGAAGCAGTTTTCCAGCTCCTCCCATTGCTGCACGTAAGTGACACAGTTATAGTTAACTTTGGATTATCAATCACTGTGAAACAGAATGGGAAGGTTGTACATTTGAACAGCTTTTCCACTGCTTTTGCATTCAATGATGCGGCTCTCAGAACCAATACTGGACATGGAAATGGCAAACTACAGTGAAGTTTTAGATCCAACGTACACAGCACTGGAGTTTGAAACTATGCAGATTCTATATAATGGCAATGGTGAGTTCTGCCCTGTGAAGCAAATTCAAGCCAGTTAACAGAAAAAGTGAAGTTTAGTAATTCTATAAGATATTGTTAAATGTTTTATTAATGGAGCATTTGGGGGTTGTTTTCAAACTACAAATCTTCTCTCTTACACTTCATCGCTGATTCTGAGTTAGTAACATTATAATTCTTTAAGGAAAATAACAGAGAGGTTATATATAATAAAGTAGCTGTACTGTCACCAGTCAGTTAATCAAAGGAAAAAAAAATGGTCTATTCAGCAGTTGTTTTATTTACTGTAAGACGAATGAATAACTAGTATTGACAATTTGGACATGGAAGTATATTTCATATATAACTTTAGAAGGAAAGGACAAAATTATCCAGAGGTTTGTGAAAAAAATTAGCTACTGTTTCTTGATGCCTAGTTTCTAATTGTTGGATTAATATTTTTTTTTATTTAAGTGTTAATCTAGCCTTTCTAGATAAGTGTGTATATGCATGAGTGATTTAAAAAGAATCACATCAGCTTTCTAGAGGATAATGTTTAATTGAGAAAAAGTATTTGCGTTTGGCTAATGTAACACTTTAGGCAGATTTTTTTATATGCAGTTTTTGAGAAGTGTTGTCAATAATTTGTGCTTGAAATAGAAAGCATACCATTTCATTCTGCCATTGAGTACTGACAAAAAAAAATAGAAATGTGAATAAAAGTATCAGGCAAGTGAAACTACTCAAAAATACCTTTCAAATATTTTAAAACACTAAAAATGTTGGTTTATTGTATCTTAAAGTATAATTCATAGATCTATATTAGCATGTATTTTTAAAAGGCAGAACCAATATATAGTGATTTGCAGGAATAATATTTAACACTTGCATTTCCACATATTTCTGCCTAATTAAGTTTTTGTTGTTGGGCTTTAAGTTTTATCTGAATTTCTGATGTTAAATTACAGCAAGTTTAGTAAACAGAAGGGTAGATTTGGTTATCAATTTAGGAAGAAAAGCAGAATTTTATGCACTAACTAAATTTGTAGCTGTCAACAATGATTATATAACTTTAGATTATTTTTCTGCTTTTTGTTCTAATATGGGTATTTCATTGTCAATTGTTTTTTGCTGAATAGCACCCTTGTGGATCTGTTAATGTTAAATAAAATGGGAAGGCAGATTAGGGAGGTTGCACTTGGTTGCATTATGTGTCGGCGATACAGCTGGTTAAATTATCACCGTCATTAGCTTGATAATTATTAGTTATCAGGTGCAGCCCTTTTATGTTTAGAGTTTGATTTCAGTTTAGCCAAAGTATTTTCTTACAGCATTTATAAAAATATTGTCTTGTTACAATGCTAGTTTGGGACTGAAAGCCACTCTTTATGAACCTTCCTATGTATCTTTTCTATCTATTTAAATTAATAAAAAAATTAAATGAAATTAAATTTGACAAACCACATTTAGGTAGATTACACAGTTCTGTTGAAATCAAAGAATTTTTCAACATCGGGTCTGTTTTCTAGACATTTTGTTTCAGAATAACGCCAAAGAAGTATGCCCTTGTATATATATATATGCACAACTTATATTGCTGTGAAATATTTCATCATAAAATTTAAATATTGTATTTTTAATTATTCTGCTGTATGATGCAAAGTTACAAAACTCCAAAGAAAAGGTCTTATATTTGTCTAAAGCAATTCTGAAACCTAGTTTAAAATAGTTAAAAATTTTCCAGTCATGACAATTGTAATTTTAAAATAAATTCTTCACAGATCTGAATTTTTACTTCTGAGATTTCATTTTATTTAATATTTTTTAATGCAATTCCTATCATTTACAGCTCTGTAAAACAAAACAAAACAGAAAGGTTGCTTCTCTCTGTATCTAAAAGCTTCTTTAACTTTTAAGCTCTGTGGGACATGATGAAAATTTTATAATGTATTTGTGTTTTACATTTCAGTTGGATCTATACAATATGAGTAATATTTTGTATCAATATTAACAGTTTTATTGTTCATCCTGTCTACTGTTCATGAACTCATGTACTTGACTCTTGAATTCATGTTTGCATGTCTAATTTATGTGGCGCTCTTTCCTCTCCTGGACAAAACAACTACAAATGCTTAGGGTATGTTTTCCTTCCATTTAAACCAGAAGCAAAACAGAAAAAGCTATTTTGCAATTGTTTCATTGATCACGCCTATTAACATTGTGACTCAAAGAATAAATATATCTGGTTTGATTTCAGGTGAATTTATTCAGTAGTGTTTACCGTATTCAGTGACTAATTGTTAATCACATAGCTAATATTATTGTTTTTGTTTTTGTTTTTTTAAATTAAGTTGTACTAAACCCTTCTTTTTTTTTTCTTTTTTAATGTCAAAAATCTTTGTATGAAAGTTGCCAGCTATTGCCAGCTTGTATGAGAACTCATACATGAGATCTTTACCAATTAAGACTGCTTTGTGCCAAAGTTCCTCTTCATGTTGGTAGGAATGTGTGTGTAATTCTAAATGCAGGAGTGCACTTTAATTTTTAACCCTTCAGCTAAAAGGAGTTTAGAACACGACTATTTGTTGCTATGAATTTCATAAATTCTTTTAACGTCTCTGTCGCTTTGAAAGTGTTCGTGTCAGTAAGAACCAGATGTAATCAGATGGGTCATGCTATATAAATCGTAAGAGTCAATTAAAACCGAAAAGGCCAGAAAAAGCCTCTATTTAGGTACAACTTGCTCATGGGGTTGTTTTTGGAAGTCTTACCCATAACTATGTTCTTGTCTTTTGTCAGACAGTTCAGGAGAAGCTGTCAACATGAATGCTGCTGACAACGGGGTCAGTAGTCTCTGTGCAATATGTGGAGACCGAGCGACTGGAAAACATTATGGTGCTTCCAGCTGTGATGGATGCAAGGGATTTTTTAGACGTAGCATAAGGAAAAACCACGTCTATTCATGCAGGTATTTCAAAAGTTCATCTAGAGGCACTAAATTAATGAATTTAGGCAAAAATTATATTCAGATCTTACCAGAATTTTCAAACGATGGTGATTTTCAGATGTTTCTTGAAGAATACTACTTGATATTGCACATTCCAGAAACTTGATGATATTGTTGATATCATTACATCACTCAGAAGCTGTTCTGCTCTTTTATAATGATTATAAAGGTCATCTCCTGAAAAAAAAAAAAAGGAAATATGCTAATATTTTTACTGCAATTTGAAAACTGTAATTCTTAACTGTTTTCTAAAATTCTTTCCTTATGAAGGTAGTTTCTGAATAGAAAGCCTAAGATTTATAAGTCTTGTTTTAAGGGCTGTACAAACACATCTGCACATATTCCCACTTGGTGTGACACACAGTTCTTTTGAGCAGCCATTTCCCCCCGTCTGTCTGAATGGCAATCTGTTAATTTCCAAATGGTGGCCAAAATATCACACTGCACCATGTTTGATGAAATTACCTGTGTCAGCTCAGGGGCATAAACTGTCCATTTTGGGTCATGAGCAGAATATATGGAAAACTCAATGAGTCTGAACAAATCACTGAAGGGGTATATTGGGTTTTCATGCCAAGATTTTGGTAGCAATGGGGCTACAAAATTGAATTCTTGTGAGAAGCTGTCAGAAGTGTCCCCTGTGTCTAGTGAAGCCAATGCCAGCCAGCTGCAAGATGGCCAAAGCTGAGCCTATCAGCAATAGTGGTAGTGCCTCTGGGGATAATGTATTTAAGAAGAAAAAATAACTATTGTGCAGAAAAAAATTGTAACCGGAGAAGAGAGGAGTGAGAATGTGAGAGGAACTGCTCTGCAGACACCAAGGTCAGTGGAGAAGGAGGGAGAGGAGGTGGTCTTAGTGCAGGAGCAAAGATTTTCCGCAGCCCACGGTACAGACCATGATGAGGCAGATGTCCCTGTGAAACCCATGGAAATCCACCAGGGAGCAGATATCCATGCAGCCCATGGAGGACCCCCTGCTGGGGAGGCTGAATGCCTGGAAGAAGGATGTGACCCAATGGGAAGACTGTGCAGCAGCAGGCTTCTGGCTGGACCTGTGGCCCCATGGAAGGAGGAGCCCACACTGGAGAAGGTTTTCTGGTGGGACTGTTGACCCCAAGGGGGACTCATCCCTGGAGCAGCCCAATCCTAAGGGACTGCTTGCTCTGGAAAGCACCCATGCTGGAGCAGTTCATGAAGAATTAAGCCCATGGGAAGGACTCACTTCAGAGAAGTTTGTGGAGAACTGTCTCTGTTGGAAAGGACCTGACAATTGAGCAGGTGAAGACTGAGAGGAGGAAGCAGCAGCAGAGACAACATTTGATGAACTGACTGTATCCCCCATTCTCTATCACCTGTGCCATTGCGTGGGGTGACGATAAAACTTTTAGAAGAACGTCTTGCTAACTGGAAATGTTGTTTCTTACATTCTTCTTTGGTTGCATAATGTTCTTATAAGGAAACCTCTCTCTTACAGACATAGTACAGTGATATAGCACATACCCCTAAAGTGGTGTGTCAAGAGCTGACATAAGTGATTTCAGGAAGAGCTCTGCTTTTGCAGTCTGTTTATCTAACAAACACATGCAAAGTAAAAAAGGTAGACCTAGAGAGAGAGAGGGGCAAATGGCTCATATGCATTCCCTTTAGGCACACCTGTAGATGGGCATAATAGCCTGGGTAAACTGCCTTGCATTGTCATGCTCCATGCATTTCCTCAAGTCTTTATTTCATTGTGTTGGTTCCTCTCATTTCCTGTTGACGTTGCCACGTGTGGTGATAAAACATGCAGCTTGTTCATTGTTATCTCCTACAAGGAGTAAACACTGCCAAACATGGGTAATGGTTTTGCAGCTAAGGGGTTCCTCCATGCCAGCAACATTTGGCTTTTTCCTTGATTGTCCTGTCCTTTTTCTATTTGCAGCTTTTCTTCTTTTTTTTTTCTTCCACTGCCATTTGATGCAGCCAGTTACTCACAAATCAGTTGAAGTGTAAATGATGTACATAACTGCAAAATTTTCCACACTTGCCTGTTCCAATGCATACATATGTTTACACACACACATATATTCCTGGAAAATTAGCAGGTATGAAACATCTCTCAAAATTGATTAATAAAGAAGAGTAATCAATGCAACTGAAGAAGAGAGTCTGTGGTTATAGTCATTATTCTGACAGGACAATAAGTTGGTTTTCTTCTTTGTAATCAGTACTTTATTAATGCTTTATACATCTACCTTTTCTTGTCTCTGATAGGTTCAACCGACAATGTATTGTTGACAAGGACAAAAGGAATCAATGCAGATATTGTCGTTTAAAAAAGTGCTTTCGAGCAGGAATGAAAAAGGAAGGTAATGGAGTCATTTATTATTTGATATACATAGAAAAAAGATCTGAATTAGCATTGAAATATGAAAATTCTAAAAATCAGAATAATCCAATGGAAAGTCTGCTACAATACCTTCATAATGGGGAAGTGCTTTTATATTGAGGAGAAATATATGTCTTCTAACTTTCAAGTAGGTAAGCAGTTCTAGCACATGGAACATTAGCAAGTCCATGGATTTAAAGTGAAATTGCAACTGTTCAATTCATGAATTCTGGCATCAAAATTCATTGATTTCTACATATTGAGCCATATGCTGGAGTATTTCAAACCATGAGGTTTTACTTAAAATGTTTACCAAACCTCTAAAATCTTTATCTGGCTGCTTTTTTTTTTTTTTTTACCCCTGCCCTAGGTAATGATAGGGCAAATTTACTGGTTCTTCCCTTAAATTTAAACATATGAAGCATTTAAGCCAGACAAAGGGCTGTGAAGTTGAGTGAAAAAGTGGTGAGAAGTGGTAGCTGTCAGTGGAGAGTCCACATTAATTAACAAAATATCTATTTCCCTAGGGCTTAATATAGGAAAATTGTTAGTTATGCATCTCACTGACAGATATGAGAAACATGTCACAGTGATTCTTCTGTCAGAGTGGAAGGACCAGATCACCACAGGAGCAGAGCAATAGGGCAAGAGTGACAGTGCAAATATTAGAGGGTGGTTTTTTTTGTTTCAAGGACAATAATGATACAGAGGTAGAAGATATCCTTATCTTTTCAAATACACACTCAAAAGTGGTTTGTCGCAAACTTTGCTACTTTTTTTGTTTGGAGCATGGTGCATCTGCTTGCAGACCAGTCTGAAATGTGAATGCTTATTTCTCTTGTAACAAGAGTTACTCTTGTAACTAAGAGTAGGAATGGCTATCATTCTTTTCATCTATACAAAGGAAGCTTTTTCTTTATGCTTTTAAGTATCTGTCCTGTAGCAGTACTTTGCTAGTGATCAAATTACTGGTATGAGATAAAATGGATTTTTCTCCTTGAAGCTGGATGGGGATATTCTAAACAGCCTTACAAAGGGTATGAAATAGATTTGCCTACTATTGTGGATCTCCTTTAAGATGCCTTGGCCTTTTGGAATTTGAACCTTTAAGTCAGTAACATATTGTATATATGTTATCAATCTGATGTGAAGAAAGGGGAAGATCTGTGTATACACAGAAGCTCTAGAAGTTTTGCAAATAGCAGAACTTTCAAACAGACTTTCAAAACCTGGAATTAAAGAATAGTTTATGTCAGAAGGGACATCTGGAGTTCATCTAGTTCAGCCCCCACTTAAAGGAGGGCTGAAATCGAGGTTCAGTCAGGTTGCTTGGGACCCTGTCCAAACAGATTCACACAGTCCCTGAGAGGAGAGATTCAACAACATCTCGCTCTGCAAGCTCTTCCAGTACTTGACCACCCTCACTGGGTAGGGTTTTTTTCTTATAACTAGTTAGAATGTCTCTTACTGCAGTTAGGATAGTATCCATTGGGTCTTGTCTTTAAATTATACATCTGAGAAGAATCTGGCTCCATTTTCTGTATGCTACAGAAAGGAAGACCCTCACATCCATGTTGGTCCTCTTTTTTCCACATAAGCAAAGATGCTTGTCTCTACTTCACCTTGTGCATCTTGTGGATTACATCTCCATAGCCCTGTGCTGGACACTACCTAGTTTTCCAGGATCTTTCATGTTCTGGGGAGCCCAAAACAGAGAAATGCTCATTTCCCTCAAGATGCTAATGCAGCCTGGTGCATGGCACATAACTTTTAACCCACTTATTGCTACTCTGCCCTACTGTGATCCCACTGTGTCTAAAACTTTCAACACTGCTTTTGTTTTGTTATAACCTCTCTACATGATCAGGGCCTGTCTCATAGTGTAAGTGTAGCTTGGAGTCTATGATAGTTTCTCACATTTCTAGAAAATCTCTTTTCTTCAGGACAAAGATAAGAAAGGCTTCAGTAATTAAAAGCTTTACAAGTCTTCTTTGAGCAAATGTACCATCCTCCTCATGGAGTCTCTGTTTTAGGCAATTTTAGCCTGAATTGACGAAAAAGCTTTAGCCACATAGTCTGACAATCCAAAATTATGTGTATGTAGAAGAAAATTAAAGCATATGGTTTTAAGTGTGCTCCACCACTGATTTTCACTAGTAGTGTATTGTTAGAATACCTTACTATTTTTGGTAAAACTAATCAGTGCTGAACTTACCTTAATTATCTATGTTTGTTTCAGCATTGGATGTTTGTTTCAGCATTCTTTTTCAAAAGGTTATGTTTTCTCTTTCCCGTCTACAACATACTGTGTGTTTATCACCACACAAGATTTCTTCCTGTGACCTTAATAAAAGGCCCATCAGTGAGTGTCCCTGCAAAAAAGATAGTACACCTCTGTGCATTGTTCAGATAAACCCTGAACCTAATCAGTGCACATAATATTTTATTTTTTCCAATTGAAACCTCTTGTACTACTCCTAAATTCTGTAAAGCAGACTGTTTCCCACAAAATAGCAAATGTATCTTTGGAAATAAAGCTGCTGCTCTTAAAAGACAATGAAATTCCTCATGCAATAGAAAGATTTCCATTGGCACAGTTTCTTTCTTTTCCTTGGCCTAATCTTGGACATGATCAAGGTTTTAGAAGGATCTGACTATTGTAAGTTTTGATTTTATTCTTCTTCCTTTGGTTAAAAAGTATACCTTCTTGCTTCATAAGCCTTCTATGTGCTGATTACAGATTCCTTATTCAAAGCTTTTTCAAATGCCTGTTTTTGGATCCCATGAGACAAAACTTACTGAATTTATTGTCCTAAAACTTTTTTGGTGTGCTGGTTTTTGGGTTGTTTTATTTTTTTTCCCTTTAACTTAGTTGATGTTCCATAAACTGGCTAGGAATGCAATGTCACTGAGGAGGAACATAAGATTTAAGTTTCAAAATTATCTTACTAGTGGATTAAATTAATGATTCATTCCTGTTTCATTGTTTCCTACAGCAGAGCATGAGTAGGGCTTTCATATTTCCTCTGAGAGATATTTTTTCAGTGGTGATGCTGTACCACTTGACATGTTTGGCAGTCTGGAAATATTCATTTCTGCTGTTATCATAAAGCCTGACTTATTAAATTGGTTGAAATTGAGACCATGTGTTCAAGTTCAAAGGAAGAAAGAAGTTGGACTGTAATTTAGCCAGTGACAGAAGTGGTGATGATTCAGTGTCTATCTCCAATTAGTTGTACATGCTTTTAACAGGTAATGTTCTGATAGAGGCTATAAACATGTATTATCATCCTTCCTCATCACTCAGAGCTAAAAGCAGATCATCTTTGAATGTCATACCTTTCAGTTCTTAGAGTTATCTTCTGAAATCTAGCAAAGTTCTGAAATGATTCTTTGTGTCAGTGTTTGCAGGTCAATAAATGAGATGATTATTCTTTTCCAGCTGTACAAAATGAACGGGACAGGATAAGTACGAGAAGAAACACTTTTGATGGCTGCAACAGTCCCTCTATTAGCACATTGTCACAAGCCGAGACACTCTCTCGCCAGGTACTGAGATCCATCACAAAATTATTTAGTGATGTTAAGACTACTTTTACTAAAATTAAATACTTTTCAATTTCTTATTGTAGCAAAAGTAATTATCGAGATTACTTTTTTCTACTTCCAAAATGCACACAGCTTCCTCTTCTCAATGGAAGAAGCGGTAATAGAATACATTTTTGAAGCATAGTCAATAAAAAACTCTACTTTGTCCAGGACAATATGTCTTAGGCACCTTTCTTAATAAAGGTTTATGGTTCTTACTGCTTTTAAATCAGTTGCTGTCTTAGGCAGCTGGTGGCATCTATCTATCCTTGAAGCAGGCTTTCCCATGAAACCTAGGGAAAAATTTGTCCAAAGCCATTATATTCAAAGGGGTGTGGACACTCATTTCCTTAAATTCTTTTGAAAATTCCATTTTTAATATCCTGAGACATTATAAGTAAGGCAAACAGAAGTGTTCCCACTGCAGTCTATTCACATTTTGCTTTTAAATTTTCTTTGTCTCATCTGAACTTCATTTTCTCTTTTTCTTTTTTTTTTTTTCCCCTATCCAATCAATTGCTGAATGGAACAGTCTCCAGTCCTTTTCTGCACCTCAGATAAATCATGGTCATTGATTCTGCATTTTTGCACCTCTTACTAACTTGCTTAGAATTTAACTGCCACCTTTATGATTTCATGCTGACTGATTTATACATCCCCAAATGTTTTGTAATCTCATCCTTTATCAGCATCTGTCTTAGGCTGGAACTGTCTGTAAAGAATTGATGCAGGAATTACTGGGTGATAGTCTTTGGCACACATTGCATGTCCAGGCAGACCAGATGAACATAATGTACCTTCCTACCTTTCATACCTATACAGTATGAAAAATATAGCTATATTTATCTCCTTAGTAATTTTTTGAACTTGCTTATTGTGCTTTTTATAATACTCCTTAATCATTTCCAACTGGTATATGCAATTCAGGAATAAGCGCTGCCTTGAACAGAATCACTTCCTCAGCTGTTTATGGCACAAAGTTCTTTTCAAACAGTAGGTTCTTGGCCTAAACCATATTGTGCATACACAAATTTATTGTACTTACTATTTGGTATGTTTTAGTAGAAAATAATTGCTTCCACTATGTCAAGCATATGAAGATACAATCTTGGCCTCAAAGTCCAAGAGACTCTGTAAACAAGATGGAAAAGCAAGTCTCAAAAGTACTTGTTTTTCCCTCAATTGAATAGTTCTGTAAGATGAATTCAGTCCTGAGAAGAGACTTAGAGGAGGTGGTAGTGTCCCAAATCATTATCCAAGTACTTCAGCTGTGAAATGAGGAAGAGGGTGGCATTGATCTCTTTTGAAATGTTCATATTAAATAAGGAAAATTAGATATTTTTATCCCTTTTGAAGTGTTTATATTAAAAAGGGAAAATCAGTTTTTTTCCTTAAGATCCCTTACAGGGGGAAATCGTCTAAGTACAGTTTTTCTCGTGCAGACCTGGGAGAGCCTTCCAGGATTATATAAATATGAAAAGGGAATGCTGGACTCTCGTATGAGTAAAGGCATCTGTCCCTGAAGGTTTTCAGAACAACTGGGATATAGTGTTATGTTGTCATGTTCCTCAACCCATTAATGGGTACAAGTTACACTGGGAAAGATTTCACCTCAGTATAAGAAATAAACTTTTTACAGTGAGGACAAGCAATTACTGGAGCAATCTTTCCAGGGATGTGGTGGAGTCCTCACCACTGAAGATTTTGATGCAATTGGGCAGGGTGTTTGATAATCTCTAGGATTCCTTTCCCATAAAAGGTTGGATTAGATGATCTTTTAGGGTCCCTCCTAACCTGTGCTAGTCTATGATGCTATCAAGTCAGTGACTCCTGTGTTGCACCCCATAAATGAGAGGAAGGTTAAAGCAATAGAGAAATAGAACTTGAAAAATTCATAGCTTCATATCCTTGTCAAGGGATGCAATCCTAGCTGTTTTTAATGAACTCCATAGGAGTCATCCCGTGAATCCCCAGCAGAAGTTCACCAAGTAATTTCAGCATAGAGACTGTAGTTTGTAATGTAAGATGTAATTTATGAAAATGCACAGCTTTGATTAAAATATATTTAGGGAAGGACTTGTATTAACTTATCGAGTCAGTATGTCTAAGTTAAACAATCTACCTCTTCTTTACCTTCTTATATTATCTTCTAGTTGGTGCATCATTAGTATCATTTTCAGGTAGAACAGAGTGCAACCTACTATGAAGAAATCTTTTCTTTGTATCCTTGAATCCTGACCAAGACCCCTTTTACTCTCCTGGAAAAAAATGAAATGCACTGAATTTCTTTACTGTCTTTCTGTACTGAAGGTTTTCTAGACTGAATCACTCTGGTAGCTCTCACCTGAATGAATATCAGTATTTTTAACCTTCTTTTTGTAGAGGAGATGCCAGAAAGGGATTCATGATTATAGCATGGATTTCACACATTCTCTGACTACAAAGAGGCAATACCTCTAACCTTTTTCCTACATGATAGCCTTTGAATTATGTGTCTGAGGAATTTTTCACCTGCCTAGCTGCTGTATTTCCCTGAAAACTACTGCTCAGCTGGTTAATTCTAAGCTGTTTTCAGTGTTTTACACTACTGAATTATGTAGGAAGCACAGAGCTTTGGTTCAGAAGTACAGCTCCTTTTGACTACCCAAGGATAAGGGACTTCACCACAGATCCCACTGTGGGGTTTAACATGGATGTGTGAATGAAGGGGAACTGGTAGGAGTCAACCTAAATACATCCCACCATTCTGAAAAGTATAGGAATGTGGTATTGGAGGACCAAAAAATTAATTTCTTTTCCTGAGGAAGATAATCAGGCTACATAATTTCCTGAGTATGCTTTTGGTAGTTAAACATAAAGGGAAAGTCAGTTTTATAGGCCTTGTATAGTGATAGTTTTCTTCTTTTTCTTTTTCTTTTTCTTTTTCTTTTTCTTTTTCTTTTTCTTTTTCTTTTTCTTTTTCTTTTTCTTTTTCTTTTTCTTTTTCTTTTTCTTTTTCTTTTTCTTTTTCTTTTTCTTTTTCTTTTTTTTCTTTTTCTTTTTCTTTTTCTTTTTCCTTTTTTTCATTTTTTTTAAACTTTTAATACTTTTTCTCTTCTTCTTCTTCTTCTTCTTTCTTTTTCATTTTGTTTCCTTTTTTCCTTTTTTTCCCCTTTTCTGCTTCCTTTTTCTTTTTGCTTCCCTAGTATGATAGCAACTGTAAACTGACCTTACCTTCCCAGATTTGGCTATATCTTAAGTTTAGCTTTCCCACCTGGCTTAAGAGAAAGCCTGTTTTTCTTTCCTTTCCTTGAAAAGTCATTAAGAATTTCAGGATTTGTCTCAGTAGAAGTTCTCCAGCTTCAGGCCCAGAAAGATATTGCTCTCTTGCCATTTCACAGAACAATGTTCCCTGCAGGTGGTCTAATGCACACTCATATCCTTTACATTTCCTCTGAAACATCTCTGGACTCTGCCTATACCACTGCTTCATCATTACAAACTATTCTCCTCCAGGCACTAAAACCCCCCTGTTTTACCTTCTAAAGTTAATGATACTTATCTTTACACTAGAAGAACATGCTACCCCTTTCTTATTCTCTTTCTCTTAATATCTCTATCCTTTAAAATTACTGCATGACACTATGAGCTCTTCTTTTTTTTGGAAATAAGGTAAATGTCAACCATTTTAAAGGGAAAAAAATACCAAAACACCTCTCTTCCACAAAGGTAAAGAGCTCTAGTATGTTTTAAAACAGTATTTTGGAATGAGAAGATATTGTAACATGTTATGATTAATTAAAGTTTTAGATATTTCAATGCATGCTGATAATAATGAGAAAGAAAAAGTTATAATTTACGTGCAGGGTAATGGTCCATATGGTCAAGGAATTTCTCAAGAGTTTCTACGGGCTTTTTTTCTTAAGTGTGCTGTTAACCAGTGAAAATAAAATTGTATGAAATTTAACATCATTCATTTTTTCTCTCATTATGGCCAGATCTCAATCTCCAGTCCTGGTGCTAGCACTGATATAAATGTTAAGAAAATTGCTGGTGTTAATGATGTCTGTGAATCTATGAAGCAACAACTTTTAGTCCTGGTGGAATGGGCTAAATATATTCCCGGCTTCTGTGAACTACCACTTGATGACCAGGTATAAGAGGAGACCAAAGAGAAAACTCTAATTACTGCTCTGTTATTCTTGTGATATTTAAATGTCATGATGAAGCACTCATTCTTTTCTGTCTGAACAAGTTGAGTTGAGTACTAGACCCACCCTCTTAATTTTTTTTTCAAGTTTTTGGAATAACACTACCATAACAGAAAAGACATCAACAAAAAGAAGCAGCAAAGCAGCAGGTCTTTAAGTGTTTTTTTAATTTCTGTAGTGTTTTGGAAGCAAAACTTTTTTCTGACCTTAAAAAGTATTTATTTCGTGTTCACCTTTCATTATAATATAGTTTAAGGCGGCATGTTATTTAATTTGATGCAAATCTTCTCTGCTTGCAAAAACCAGAAGGAATTAGAATATCAAACACATTCCAAACATACTGATATCAATCCATAGCAAATAATCTTTCATACAATACAATGTACTAAAATTGTATTGTATATAATAAATGTAAGGGGAAAAAAGCACCACATCTTGAAAATCCATAAGGGTTTTTATGACAGAGGTCTGATCTATCATCACATCTGTAATATATCCTAATATATCACTGGCTTTCAGAGTAGGTTGTGCTGGCAAACCCAGAACCAGTATCTCCACATTGTGGTGATCAGTTATCTGACAAGCAGCCTTAGCAGGAGATTAATTCATTGCTTGGGATCTCTTGATTCCACACCAAAATCTGATTAATCTTGAAAATCACTCTGCGAAATGGAATTGTGTAAATCCTTCTTTTTGCTTCTTCAGTCTCTCTGTTTTTTAACAAAACCCCGCAAGTGTTAGGTCATCCTTGGTTTTGAATTGAATCATTCCCTCTTATATTGTTCCTCAGAAATATGGATGTGTTTCAGGCCACAGGAGACTCCCCAAAAACGGAGTTAAATGATGTCTTTGCAGACCCACAGAGCACATATGTGCACAAGCTCAACATAGTTGAATAAGTTAAAACTCTGTTCATGTGAAAGAGAATTTCAAATGCCATTGCCACACAAGGGAAACAAAAGTGAGAAAAAAAATATTGCTGCTTTTAATGTTAAGATAGCATGGAGGAAAAGAGAAGGTATCAAATATCCTTAAAATGTTCCTGTCTGCATTTAAAAAAATAAAATATCAGATTAGAATTATAGGCCAAAACTACCCCTGCTGTGCTCGCAGAGTACATGTTGGGAAATGCTCTGAAACCTTAAATACCTTAGAAAAGTAGGGACAAAGATGAGAGATAAAACAAATGCCACTTTTTCATTTGCGATAGCCAGTTTCTAAGGAGCATTGTGCATTGAGTCATAAAATAAGCCATCTAGTTTTGAAAAAAATTATTCCTGATCTGGGAAGTCAGCCTGATTTACAAACCGTAGAGGAGGCCAAAGCAGCTAAGGTAACTCCACTGAGAACCTAAAATGTCTGAACAGATAAGTATTACCCAGGTGCTATGTACCTTTTTATCTCTCCTAAAGTGATTGGCTTGAATTAGAATTACTTGCCAAGAAATTAGTTCCTTGAGGAAATAAAGGCCATTGCGGAAATTTCAAGCAGACATTAAAACCCAAGGAAAGTAAATAGGTGCGAAAGAGGAAACTAATAAACACAAGTTCCTTCCCAGTACAAATTGGGATTCCTCTTTGCTGATAACAGTGGCTCTATTAGCATATCTGGCTTTGTTGGTAAAAAGTTCTTTTAAGTGCCGCATAATTTTTTGGTTCAAGAGAAAAATGAGACGGTGATAGAACCAAATTTACTGTAACAGTTGATTCGAGCCCACTGGAGTCTTTGGTGCCAACTTAAAATGTCAGAGAAAACTTCGTAAAGGGAAATCACTCTTGGAAATAAATGCAGGAAATGTATTTATTGAGAAGTATTTTGCAGATCCTGATGTTTAAAATCTACACAGAATGCTAGAAGTGACAGAAGATGACAGTTTAATTAGAAAGTACTGGTTTTATGGTGTTAATATTTTTACATTCACTTTACATTTTACATTGTAATCTTAACATGCTTAAACATGTACCTAACGCAAAGTAACTTGTATCCTCTTTTCTTATACTCTTGTTGAAACTTACTGCTTTATCATCTAATGAGTCTGCTGTTTTTCATGAGGTTGCCCTGCTAAGAGCACATGCCGGGGAGCACCTGTTGCTTGGAGCAGCAAAACGGTCCATGGCATATAAGGACATTTTACTTTTAGGTAAATATTGGTTTTGTTTTACTGACTGATGATGATATTATAGTACATTAGCAACAATGTAGTCACTTAAGTGGGAACACTGTTCTGGCACAATCAAAGCAATGCATTCTGTAAATGCTAAATAGCTATTAGTGACATAATGTCACGTGCCTGTCCTAGCAAAAGGAGGTGGATGGTTTCATGTGGGCTAGTACAGCTAAAGGTCTATTGGATAGCAGAAACCACAATTTAAGGGATTTCCTGGCAATTGCCTCCTTACATTTTCATTCTTTCTGCACCTTTTCCCATGAACAAAAAAATGGAAAAAACCAAAAACAGCATAAAAACCCCTTTGCTTAGGAAAGGAGCAGCAAGCCCATTGCACATGTACTACTTTCAGTCTTCATGAAAACCATCTGGATCTTTCTCAGGAGTCCTTCAGACTCAGAGAATACTCTACTGGCTAAAATATTAGATAGCCTGTTCCCTGCAACTCACTTTCCCAAGATCCCTCGCCCTGCTTCCTTGACAGTCTCCACATGGTCACCACGTAAACATCATTGCTGCTGTCCCTGCCGTTTGGCAGCTGGGTGCAATCATGGCACAGTGCTGAGGCACGCCTGCAGGAGCATATTCTTGGTCAGCTGAAATGGCTCCTGTGCAGGGTTACATAGAGGGAACATGGCTGTCAGGGAAGAGGATCTTGTCACATGATGGAAACATGTCTTCTAGTTCATGCAATGGAGAGGCCCAGTTGCAGGATGATATGTGTGCCCGTGTGGAGAATGATGTGATGAGGCATTTGTTAGCCTTGTTTGACAAACTGTTCTGCCACTCTGAAGTGTACTCTAGTAAAAAGGCTCTCATTAGGCATGGTCATCACTGGGGCTGTTTCCTGAGAAAGTCTGTTGCTTGTCTTGGACAGGATTTTTGATATGAGGCAAGACACTATGGAATATGCACTCAGACTTGTCTCTGCACTGGTGGTGTGGTACAAGGTGTGGTGTACTCCTACTTGTTCTCTTTTCTCTTTGGGCTTCATACTGGTACATTCAAATACCAACCTTGGTCCTGTGAACTAATCAGTAGCTACATGTTGGCATACTTATTTGTACAGATTATTTACTGGGTGACAGCTATAATTTGCACATATACTCTATTTGCAAAGAGAACAGAGTGTGTGATGCAAGGGAGAATTATTACTTAAAAAAAATTATTAACTTGATCAAGCAATATGAAACATACTTTTGAAAATTGACTTAATCCAGTAAGTTACATCAAAGTGTTCCTATTAATTCATATGTTGATATTCTTTCTCTCTAAGGCAACAATTACATTATTCATCGCAACAGCACTGAAATAGAGATCTGCCGAGTGGCAAATCGTATTCTGGATGAATTAGTTCGTCCCTTCCAGGAAATTCAAATAGATGACAATGAATACGCTTGCTTGAAGGCAATTGTGTTTTTTGATCCAGGTATTTTTACAAAAATATCTCTCAATTGTTTTACATGGGGTTGTATTGAAAGTAATTTTTGTTAATGTAGCATCTGTTCATGTTATCTAATTGAATGGAAAAAAATAAAATGAAAACCTGTAAAATGCTCCTCCCAAATCATAATACAACTTGACTTTAAGTTTTTGTCATTTTTTAAGATGCAAAAGGCTTGAGTAATCCATTGAAGATTAAGAATATGCGATTCCAAGTCCAAATCAGTTTAGAGGATTATATTAATGACCGTCAGTACGACTCCAGAGGAAGATTTGGAGAACTTCTTCTTCTACTGCCTACACTCCAAAGCATCACTTGGCAAATGATTGAGCAGATACAACTGGTTAAATTATTTGGAATTGTTAAAATTGACAGTTTGCTTCAGGAAATGTTACTGGGAGGTAAGCTAACAATTTGTTAAATTTACCATCTTGTTTTATGTTGAATTTAGCATGTTGGGATGTTGAGGGAATCCTGATCTAAGCTACCACTCTGACTCACTGTCTGAGCTTTGTGTTGTGTAATTGTTAGCTAAAGCCTTCTTGCCTTGGCAGTTCATCTTATTAACTTAGTCCTACAAAAAAGATTTTGCTACGTACTTCTCAGTAACTACGGGGTTGTCCTACAATTCCCTAGGCAGATTGAAGAATCCTTAGAAATATTTCATGAAACACACTGTTATTGCAGTCAAAACAGTGAAAATAAACACAGTGCTTAATATGCTTGAAGTCTGCTTAAATTGTTTAATGAATACCCAGAGGCAATTATTCAAATTGCCAATCAAAATATTTACTCTGTGGAAATGTAATTACTGAAGTATAAGTCACTGGCAACAACATGCTCTTTTGCATTGATATATGCTCATGTTATTTTTGCAGGTACTTCTAATGATGCCAGTCATCTGCATCATCCAATGCATCCTCACTTAGCCCAAGACCCATTAACTGGCCAAACTGTCCTCATAAGTTCAATGTCTGCTCCTGTACATACAGAACAGATATGTAAGTAATTGCAAGTTAGCCTTCTGTCATAACATTTCACTTCTTCATTTTGAAATATTAATTAGAATGGTGGCCTGTCAGTGTTCATAGACCTATTTCATCGTCATTCTTAAATTAAAATAATTGTGCATTAAAAATGTATGGATATAAATGGTGTTAAGTAATAGACCTTGACCTAAATTTAATTTAATTTTAAAAATTCAGCACCATTCTGATATATCATTGTTTTTACATGCACAATCTTTAATCAGCTAAAAATTCTGATCATTAAAATATCCTGTTTTCCTAGCATGGCAAGGCACTCCCTTTCCCCAAGGGTGTCCATGTAACAGAACTCCCTTTCTGTGCAGTAGTATGTATATGTAGAGTAGACCAGGCTATAAAAATATGTAATTATTTCTGTGGTTTTTTTTTTTTTTCAGCAACTCCAGAAACTCCATTACCTTCCCCTCCACAAGGCTCTGGACAAGAATACAAAATGTCTGCAAATCAGGCTTCAGTCATTGCACAGCAATCTATTTTGAAACAAAAACCATTGTGATAATATTTTTATCTCTGTCTGGGTCTTATCCTTCCTTCCTTCCCTTCCTTCCCTTCCTTTTCATGCACTAGATAGATTGGTAGAACACTTGCACATTTAAAATCTCAGGTTGATAAAGGAAATTATTTCCTCAGCAGCCGCTACTAAGTGGGTGTTCCTTAAAACACCTCATGATTTGGAAAGTAATGCTGTTCCGACTACTGCATACAACTGTAACTGTGGACGCTGCAGTCTGACAAATATGTATGGGGTAAATATTATTTTTAGATCTTATAACTGCACAGATTCATGTTTTTATTTCCTGTTTTAGTTGTTGTCTTTACATTATTGTTTTAGATGTGTGTATAATCTTTTCATCGTAATGGAAGTGGTTAGTGCTTGTTTAGCTGTGAAATGTAGACATGAAAAAGTGAGTTATTCAGGCAAAAGCCAAGGTTCCACTAATAGTAGAACATTAGGCTACCAAAAAACCCACACAAATTGAAAAAAAAGGAAAACATACTTAATGAACAGAAAAACCCAACTATTTAAAAATATCCTGAATTGAAAGGACCATTTCTTTCAAGTAAAATTTCAACACAAGCATTGAATCCTCCCTGCTTAACAGTTTGTGTGAAGCAGAAGGCCTGCCTGGGTGAATATGCTTGAGGACTTCTTAAAATCTATGTACAGAATATATATAGATATTATTTCTATATATGGTCAATTGGCCAGTGCTGAAGCGTTTATATTGATAAGTACTTAGAACAAGATAGGCTTTTTGGTCTGGATTAACTAGTACTTTCCCAAGAAATGTATGGGCACACTTTGGGAATTAGGCCAGTCTAGGGACACTTTTCACCAGCGTCTTTGGACAGAGTCCTTCTCTTTAAGGGTATGGAGAATATCACAGAACCCAGAATAAGCTGAGTCGGAAGGGATCCACAAAGATCGTCGAGTCCAACTCCTGGCCTTGCACAGCACCATCCCCAAAAGTCACACCATGTGCCTTAAGGGGTTGTCCAAATGCTTCTTGAACTCTGTCAGGCTTTTCTGTGACGACTTCCCTGTTCCAATGCCCAACCACCCACTGGGTGAAGAACCTTCTTCTAATATTGAACCTAAAGCTCCCGACACAACTCCAGGGCATTCCCTTGGGTCCTGTCCCTGGTCACCACAGAGAAGAGATCAGTGCCTGCCCATCCTCTTGCTCTCAAAAAGTCGTTTTAGACTGCAGTGAAGTCTAACTTGGACCATGTCAGTTGACCTCAGGGCTGGAGTATACTTTGGGATGTTTGGCTTACTAGTGTGAGAGTAGCCATTGTGTTTATTTGTCTAACTGGGTGGTAAATGCATGTTTCAACAATCACTAAAATCCATCTACAGAGAAGTAGTAATTAATGTAATAGCTTTGTGTTTGGAGAGGTATGACTTAGTAATTGCAGTGGCAAATGTGCCTGGGTTCAGCTTCAGGCATTCCTGGTTTGAGCCGTGGTATTTCAAGCCAGAATACAGCCAGAAGACAGCACACCCTCCCAATTCACATACTCATCTTCTTAATTTTGAAGAGTTTTGAGAAGTGTGGGGTGACTTGGTTTGTCTGTAATGAACCCCTTTCCCCATCTCTTCCTCCCCTTCCAGTCTGGGGATCCAACATAGACTAGGCTTTGTGTCTGAAGTCCATAACAACCCATCTGGATTTGGACCCTCTGTGAATTTGCACAAAGTTGACCATGTGACACATGCTCCCTTGGGACATTTATACTACTCAGTTAAAATGTGTGAAAGTATTCTTTTACGATATATGAAGTGATATGTTGTTAATACAATACTAACATCATAAGAGAATCACCACTTTGCACATTTTATTTATTCCAGACAGCAATGATTTAGTACTTTAAAGCAGACTTTTTACCAGAAGATATGTAAGAGAGAAAAAGACAAAAAAAAGATAATAATATATTGCAGTTAGCTAAACTATTGCAAAGAGAAAACATAGTGGACTCAGAAATTCTTCAAGGTGAGATGTTGATCATCCTGAACCAGACACCTTCATTAATCACAGCATCCAGAAATGGTGCAGTTACTCCCTTGGCTTGTAAAAGTTGCTCAGTCTGCAATGATTTTTCAAATACATTTTTGTAGGCAGGAAATGCAACACAGTAAATGCTAATCTGACCTGAACATTCAGAAGGCTTTAATGAGAATGCACCTACCACCAGGTAGACACTGTGTTTCTTTGTTATTTGAAAGTAGTTGCTTTTATAAAGTCTGTATACACTAGCTATTAATGTTTGCCTTTTGCTTTTTAGATCCTTTTTCTTTTTGCTGTTCATTGGAGTTTTTTTATTAATGCGTTGCTCTTTTTACAAGTTCCTTTTAGTATGAGTTTTTATGACAGAATAAGTTACTGAAGTTTTGCCATTAACTTTAAGGGTATCCAGACTGTGCTGTTTTTACAAGTTGGCCACCAATGCTTTACAATGGTACACAAAGGTAAAACAAGAGTGAGAGATACTGAGCAGCCGAAAAGTTTACTGATTGGGGTCACTTTTTTGCACTTGTCATAGAAAGAGTGTTGTACTCTAGGTGGATCTGCATGAATTTACTGGGTCAGATAAATGAAGTCAATTGCATAAACATGGCAGTATTGGTCTGACTAAAAACATATAATTGGAATAAAAAAATCAGTCCCTGAGCTGGCCACCCTTGACTTTATATAAGAGATGTGCATAATAGCTTAGTTTATTTGTCACAGTGAACTTTAAGTATCGAGTGTATAATAAAACGTTTTCACACACTGCCAAAATGTACTGGAGGAAAAATATACTTTAGTATTTTATCTGACAAAAAAAGCTGTTGTCTATTTTGTACAATATATGACATTTTTGAATAAGAACACCACTGTAATTTATTGGGAAAAGCTGATTTATTTTATAAATGTAACATTATTTTTGTAAACTTAATTATGAAAAATCAGAAATGATTAGTGCTGTTAAATATTAAATTATAATGAGATCTAACTTTATATGTTTGAACTCTGACACCAAGTTTTTGTATTGAGCATTTGTAATTGAAATGGTTGCTGGAAATATTTCAAATGGACTGTTTTTCACCGAAGCTCAATAAAGAAAAATGAATGATCCAAATGACACATTTGTCTTTTAGTGTTTTGGGTTTTTTTACTATTTACATAAACAATGAGAATAGTTTATATTTGTTACACAGTGAATAAGTATATAACTAATATGGTTTAATCTCTACAGTGTTCACTGCATCACAAAATGGGTGAGGTTGGAAGGGACCTCTGGACGTCATCTAATTCAACATCCTCTGCTCAAGCAGGATATTGAAATCATATGAAAGAATATGATGGCAGCATTTCAGTTGATTTTGCTGCAACATGGCAGAGTACTACATAGCTATGGTCTTCAATTTTTACTTCTGACTCAGTAAAGTATGAAGCACATGCTTAATTCCATCTGTGTTTAAAACTAACCATATGTTCAACAGCCAGTTTTTTCTGGATAGGAATAACTTAAGAAATAACTGCCTTTGCTCCAGTGAATTTTTATTTAGAAAAATTCAGATGCGACTTGATAAAGACATTGTAAACTTTAGAAAGACTCTTTATAATATGTTTTTTTAGATAACCAGTATCTCCTCTGACTTGGAAATTATGTTCAGTTGCATGTCTCTTTACTAGATTTTGAATAGAAATGGGGTTAGGGTTTTTTTTGTTGGTTGGTTTTGGGGTTTTTTATTGCTGTTTTGTTGGTAGTGGTGGTGTTGTTTTGTTAGTAGTAATAATATAGTGATTTAGGCTGCTTACTTTTGCTCAGATGGGCTCTACTCTGGAGTGCAGAGCTATAGGGAAAAGCTGACATGGGAGGAAGAGGAGACTCCTTTTTGAATGCTGGAGATCTGGTCCCTCTGAGGAGCTTGAGTCAATGGCTGATTATTCTACATGCAGGAAACCTCTACTTGTGAATGCTGACTGGAGTGTAGGAGGTTTATGATTTTAGGGAACCAAAGAGATTTTTTTTCACAACCCACAATAAAGAAAATATGGAAACCCCCTTACAACTTCAGTGCTGTGAAGTGCTGACAGACTATTCTTCAAGGACTTCGATAAATCAGCTTTATAAGTAGCTCCAATAGGTGAATCAAGACTGTATGTTTTACAAAGAGAGATGGATGAACTAGCTTTCAGTTCTAATCATTATCCAGAATTTCTCCCAACTAAAGAGTTCTGAAGGTGAGCAAAGATATTTACTGAGCTCCAGGAATCTTCTGTGACAGAAAATTTGACATTCACAGAATGTAAGAAAATTTGTTATAATTCTTTGTTTTAATAATATACTTGGAAGTTCTGTTTTTACCTCAAGGGTATCTGCCAGTCTGTGATGGCCTAACATTTTTTTACATCTTTCAACAGACTGTTTCTAGTTGTGCACTACCATTTGTGATACTTATGCTGAAGTATATAGTAAAGAAGTATCTAGATCCACATTTTAATAAGTCTATCAAAAATCTTCTGTATTGATTTGCAATTAATTTTTACATTTTTCTATTGGGCCTGATGATAGAGATGCATTAGCTTCCTTCTTTCCCTTTATTGTCCTGAGGAGTAAACAAGAAATGGGAAAAAATTATTTAGTGTTATGATGTTAACAATGCAATTGCACTTCTCTTTCTTCTGTTGTTTTTCTAATATGAAGGTAGAGGAGATGGTTGCCATCAAGGCTGATGTCAATCACTGCTTTCTTTTGATTCCTTATTTTCTTGTGGCAAATCCAAGTATTTTCATTAATTGAATAGTCTGTGTGTAAATAAAAAGCCCTCTGTGAAGCTAAAAGCTAAATTTGATTACAGAGGGGATTAAAGGTGCTCAATTGCAGGAATGTATTTTCAAAAATTTATTTCATAAAAATTAAACTGCATGCCTGATTTCTAAACAAAATCATAAATATTTCTATTAAAGGGTAAGAAACTTGAAGACGTAATCAAATGTAAAAATTTTTATATAATGACAGTGAAAAAGTACTTCCATTTTGTATCATCAACAATAATAATTTCCTTTTGAATACCATCTAAACAGGACGGGCAAAAACTCATCAAGACATAAGCCTAAAAATGTTCTTACAGCAACGATCTCTATTCCTTAATATTGTGGTGGAGCTATGATTGCTACTGACAATTATCTGTTAGTTCACTTGAATCAATTGTCAGTCAAAGATGCCACATCAATACTAGATTTACTGATGCTGCTGAGAGACTTGCCACCTCCTCACAAACAAGGCCTGGTGTGAAAGCTTCTCTAAGTCACATTGTGGTGGGACACCCTTGCATCAGCACAGAGCTCTTAATTACCCAGTGATTTTGGGCCTGACACCACTTCTTTTTGCAAGGGTGAATGTCTCCAATGTCTAACATGAGGTGAACAGCTGCAAGTGTTGAAATTTCCTTTAGCCAGTCTGATCAAGGCATAGTTTCATCTAAAGCTTAGCACTCTTCTCTGAGACTGGAACAGAAATCCTAGAAATCCACAGTTTTAAAATGTCTTTGGCCTTGATCTGAATAGCACTGGCTGGTCTCTTTGAGTCTTAATGTAGCAAGAGTTGAACAGTTGAGTGTCTCGTGTCTGATTAGGCTTGGTGCCATTTTGGAGTCTGGCCTCCCAGATAACCTCCTTTACCAGTTTGTTGGTAGGTTGACCAAACAGACAAGAATTGCTGTTTCAGTTTTAGAATACTGAAGGTCTTCAAGGAAACATAATCATAATGATTGCACATGGAGATGTGTCTCTGGGACTTAAATTACCTGAACAAGCTAAAGGAGTTAGTAATAAGGTAGAAAAAATAGAGCATATAATAAGGTGTTCTTCAGTCTTTCACAGGAATTTAGAGAAAGGAAGAAGGAAAGAAGACACACAAAAACTGGCTAGTATTGTTGATTCCACAAAGAGATTAAGAAAAGCTCTTTACTGGAGGTAGAAGATTAGACAGCTTTGCTCAGCATACTCAATGTTTGGTTTGGTGGTTCAGTGTACCACCTGTAGATTGCAAACTTCATACTCTAAGCAGCTGATTTATTTACAATTTTTATTAAAATATGTTCACGAAACATATCCCAGAAGCTTTACATGCTCTCAGGTGCCCACTGGCAGCTTGTTGGCTCTTCACAAGGCTGCTCTACAGGGATGCCTGGCCACATTCTGCATCACAGCTCTGGTATCCTTCCCTGAGTATTACTTAAACACATTCCTTATCAATGGGCAGTAAGTAATGCCACGGGAGTGAAGCAGTGCCCTTCATGTAGCCCATGACAGTTCTTACTGTCACCAATCCTCTTTCATCATCACACCTTGTTTCATATGAAAATAACTGAGCTTGCCAGTTGTATCATCTGCTATGTCATGCTCTGTTTCGTGCTTTTCACAAGACCAGCTGAGACAGGATAAAACTTTGGTTGGGTTTTTAGTTGTATTCAGAGTCAACATTTCACTTTGATAAAACTTCGGAGCAAAATCCAAAGTGTTGGACCTGGTGATGTTCTCATCTGTCCCTTTCACATCAACCACTCGATATGCAGAGTGCTTGTGTCACTATTAGAATGGCCCTCATTTCCTGTCTTGTTCAAATAAAGCAAGTAATAAGTTGGGTTACAACTGCTCTCTAGCTAAAAGTATGAAGAATTCATAGAACACAGTTTTGAGATCATATTGAACTGTCTTTTTTTAGTCTATGCATTTTGCAGCTTAAATGAAACGGTGTGACTTATATTACATTTTGATCAGCAGGCAGCTTTTTTCTCCCCTGTTTTTTTTGACCTCCTCACAATTGAATGAATTTTCATGAATATGACAGCCCAACAAAGCATCCAGTTTTTCAGATGCCTGCCTTTTGTAATTTAAATAATGTAAGCATATGAACATAGAGTTTGAATTAAGAGGCAAAGGCAATCTCACCAAAAGAGTTTATTCAATATATTTCCAACATCATCTATTTCAAGATATAATTAAGATTACCATGGCCCAAGTCTAATTTACTGTGGTTTCCAAAAAGTGGAGCAGATAGCAATTGTAATAGAGGACAAGAATTTTCCATATAAAATTTTTCATTGTCATATTAGATTTTTAATGAGCATTAGTCTTGATCAGAAATGTAATAAAATGGAACAATACTTTAAAATATGCAGACAGATGTAGTGTAAAATAACAAACTTTATATATTTAATTTATGTACTGTGAAGTACACTTTTCTTTTGCAACATGAACATTAATATCCATTTTTTATCTCAACACCAAAATCACAATTTAACTGTAGCATGATCTGTCCTCTATTTTAATGTGGGCTTTTTTGTAGGTTGATTAAAATTGCATTGTGTGATTAAATACACAGAGGCAGATATTCTGTCCTTGTGACACTATGCCTCTTCAGAGATTGACAGCCTGAGGTGCTGCTCATTAACCAACAAATAATTTGAAAATGTAAAGAGGGATGGGGTCCTTCTGGAGGGCAGGAGAGGAATCCCCATCTCCTTGTTCATGAGGAAGGCACTGTTGGATGTTTCAGCTTTTTTCTTATAGAAGGAGACACCTGCTTAAGGAGAAATTTGCACTTTGAAGATAGGGGTAACAGTGGGGAGAAAATGCCTTAAAAAGTATAGAGCTGTAAGTCTCAAGGGTACCCAGTTAGAGAGGAGAGATTCAAGAAGGCTTGATGAGCAGAGAAGGGCAGTTAGTCTAGGAACTAACACAGTACTATTGCCTTTTGCAATGCCTCAGCTTCTGGAGGTATATCAATATGTGAAAGGGAATCTTTCTTTTGTCATGGTCAGAGCAAGCTTGAAGGCACCATGGTTAACAGAGAACCTCCTCAAACAATGAAACTTACATGCAGAAAAATAAGGTGGATTATTATTTTGATTTGGAAATAATTCAGCTTATTGATTTTTTGTACAAGTCAATCTTTCTGGTATTCTGAGTGCTCTTTTCAGATTTTAAATGCTTGGAATTGACTGTGATATGTTAGATGGCATCTTTGTGTTCTGCTTGCTAACAGGAGTGGGGGCAGTAAATGAAGATGTAAAAAGGTCAGTAAAAAGCCAAAGACATGGAAACTCTCAGATCCAAATAATATACCTTCTCCAGCACAATAAATAGACTCATGGAACCTACTTCAAATAAAGCATGTGAATAGAATCATTTCCTCAAATTACTGTCTTCAACCCTAATATAATTTGCTGGTGATAAAAGGTTCTTTAGTGTAATAACTATTAATTGCATTGCCCTGTCCTCTCTCTCACCTGAATCTTATCTTTCCCAGAGTAAGAGTCCTTATTTATTTACAGCTTAATTTATATTGAATCCTGTGCCTGAGAATCCTTGAACCCATCAAGCTTCCAGCACTTGTGTTGTCACACTGCCAGCCCCATTTCATGTGAATTCAGGCTGAGTTTCCTCAAGCAACCCCATCTGCCTACTAGAATATCTAGAAAAGGCAAGAGAAAACAGCAGCAAATTTAGAAGGATGCAGAGCATCCTGTCATTTCTGTTACTCACTGCTGCTGAATTCACTACCTGCTGTGTATGACCTCTGAACATGTTAGCAACTGCATGGTAGTTCCTCACGTCACGGGGAGATATGCTGTGACACAAAGGTCTGTGTGCTGCCACTCACTTTCTCTGCCAAAGCCACATCTGGATTGTTATGGGGAGTGTTCAAAAGGATACAAACAGCACAAAAGGATACAAACAGCATTTCATCCCATATCACACGCCTAAAAGCACAAATGTATGAGTCATCCTTTGGCTCTTTGCACTTCATTTCATTCATAAATACTGAGGGTGGCATATTAGTAAAAATATATCACTTAGACCTCATCTTAGCTGATGCATCTTACTTTATCACACGCCTTATTAAAATTTTTTTTTGGCTGTGTTTATCTTCTAATACCACTTGATTTTATCGCAGGATAGTTTAAGATTTTACTCTAAGTTTATGATGTCACTGTGGGAGAATAAAGTATACCACTATTTCTGTAAATGAGGCATCATGCCAGTCAGAGTGTGTGCTACAATGCTTTAAAGTGGCTCATCTCTGAAGTTCTGTAATTTGGGTGCACTGTGTATTACAGGTTAATCCCCAGAACACACAAACCAATTCACCAATTTAAACCTCATTATTTCCTGTCACTTTGTTTTAAACTGCAACCACTGCAAGGCCAAAGCCGTGCCTGTTGTCTACTGTCATTTGCTTTATATATGGAGACACTGAGAGTTATTTGTTGACCTTTGAAGTAAAATGTCGAGCTCCTTTAATATTCTTTCATTTCAGATGATGAGGAATACCACTGAGAGTGCTCCGTCAGTCCCACGTGACTCATGTCCTCCCTGGTAATGAGGCTAAGTGGCAGAGGTGACCCCTAATGTTAGAGAGCAGCAGAGTGCCTGCTCCAGCATGTCTGTAGGGCTGCATCACCCTGTAACAGGAAGGGAGTTAGTTACTGCTTCTTTTTCTCTGGAATAAAGGTAGCTCATCCTCCACTAAAGCATCTGCTACACCGGAGTGATTGTTATCCATGCATTGGGCATTTTGTTTCTTTATATGAAAAATACTACAGTGTAATATTATGAAACAATAACAATACAGTATTAATGAAAGAAAAATTTTACTTAAGGCCATAGCAAACCTAACTTACAGTTTGGTCACACTTTGTTGTGTGAGTAAGCCAACTTGAGGAAAGATAATAGGAGTCCCAGAGTATTTGGGTATAATCTACTCTTATAACCTAGCGTATGTAGGTACCTGCCTTCAGAACATAAGGTAGAGCTCTTCAGGCTAAGACGTTTGAGATATAATCTGAAAAAACTACTTGGCACTGTGACCTGATCCAAGAGAGCACTTGAGCAATGCCTAAATTCAGAGTCATGGCTGACTTCATTGGAGCTGCTGGTAGGCTTAAAGTTGAGCACACTGTGACATGCTGCACCATATAGGAAAAAGCAATGTGCACTGCGTGCCACCCTGTGGAACAGAAAACACTGCAGTGCTGCAGCTCATCATAAAAATTATTGCTGCTTCAGCCACAGTTGTAAGAAAACCCCACCCACTTTCAGTAGAATGGATGTTTGCTTCCATCCACAGGATATAACGTAAGAAGACAAGTTTAGTGTGAGCTAAGCATCCTCTGTGAATCTCAAAGGCTCCCCCAAATCCTAATCATTTTGAATATAAAATTAATCACAGAGCGAAAGTTGTGATTTCAGTCCTTGGACATTGGTTTTGAAGGAAACATGTAGCTCTTTCCATCCATACCTAGGGGTGCTGGTCAACAGTTGGATGAACATGAGCCAACAGTGTGCCCAAGTGGCCAAGATGGCCAGTGGAATTTTGACCTGGATCAGAAATAATGTGGCCACCAGGACTAGGGCAGTGATCATCCCCCTATACTTGGCACTGGTGAGGCCACACCTCAAGCCCTGTGTTTAGTTTTGGGCCCCTCACTACAAGAAAGGCATTGAGGTGCAGGAGTGTGTCCAGAGAAGGGCAATGAAGCTGGTGAAGGGTCTGGAACATAAGCCTTATGAGGAGTGGATGAAGGAGTTGGGATTGTTAAGCCTGGACAAGAGGAGGAAGTTGTGGTGAGGTAGGGGTTGGCCTCCTCACCAGGCAACTAGCAACAGGAGAAGGGGAATGGCTTCAAGGTGCTCAAGGTGAGGTTCAGGAAAAATTTCTTCACTGAAAGAAGAATAAATAAATACTGGAACAGTAAATACTGTTAAATACTGAAACAGGCTCCCCAGGGTAGTGGTAGAGTCACCATTCCTGGAAATGTTCAAAATATGAGTAGAAATGGCACTTTGCAGTATGATTTAGTGGGCACGGTGATGTTTGGTCAAAGGTTGGACTTAATGATCTTGGAGGTACTTTTCTATCTTAATGAGCCTGATCTCTCTGATCTGTGTGAGAAGTACTGTTGGAACTGGATGATTGGCCACCAACTGTGTAGCAACTTTTGTCCTATCACAAAGCTGTGCCCACAAATAGTTGCACTCATATCCTTGCTTCAAGGTTGGAGACTGAATGGACTGAGACCCTGTGCAGTGTTCTAACACTTTTTGACACAGCCCTCCTCAAAACGGATGCAGTGATGGGACTTTTGGGCTATAACTAACATATGAATCTAAACTTTGGCTCTGATCTTCAAAAATATTTTGTCACCTATCTACTACAGAAATCAGTGGAAACTGGCTACCTAAATAGTAATTAAGTGTGCATGTATCTCTGAAGATCTGGGCCTTTGATCTCAAAATGTGCCAGTCCAACTCATTACAAGCTGTAAATTTACTTAAAAAAATATGAATATAAATTAAGGATAAGATTAATTAATAGTGGCATTATAACTGCAGCAAAGCAAAGAGACTGATTGCCCTGACAGAGAAACTAGAAAGGATAATGGATTTAATGGCATGTGTTCTAATGGAAAAAAATAACCTATTACATGAGTCTGTCATATCTGAAAAAAATGTGGCTACCATTTACAGTTCATATAGAGACGAAAAGGTTTATATACTAGCAGTATATAAATCACTGAAAAGAGTAAGTTGAGATCTTTATAGTAGCAGTGATATATTTTCGCTTGTGGAGGCCTTAGCCCAATTTTGTAGCTACAGAATCTCTCTCTAACACAAAGGACTGACATATCTCAAACACCCAGTGCTTTGGAAGGATGCAGACTGAAGGGAGACACTCAGTCTCTTTGAGCAAACACCTGTTGAGGAACAAGCATGAAATCTTGCTGTATTACTGGGTAACTCAGGGGTCTCATAATTTCGCTTACTAAACTGCCATGGTTGTCATTTAAAGTATATTTTCAAGTATGATAAGATAGAGAACTTAAATCAAGGATGAGAATTTGATGGGTGGCCAGTGAGCTAGGAAGTTAAATGTTCCTAGTGCAGATATCTCTCATGTGGGAATTCACATGTGTGCTACCCACTGAGCTGGCTACTAAAATGAAGAACAGGTTGTTTCCTTTTTCTTCATCCCTTTGCCTTTTTTGGATCTCCTTGAGAAAATTTGACTGAGTTCAGAGCCATTGAGGCTAAGATGCTTCTGGCTGTATATACAAGTGAAAATTTAGGAGATTTTCATAGGACCATGGTGTTAGACAGAATTTTGAGGGTGACAGTTAACACTTCAGCTCTTCTTTGGTCACAGAATCATAATAATGATCTGGGTTGGAAGGAAATTAACAGGGAGAACTTCCAGTAGATCAGGTTGCCCAGAGCCCCATCCAACATGATCTTGATTATTTCCTGGTATGAGTCATCTATAGTCTCTCTGGGGACAGTGTCTCACCATCCTCATTGTAAAAAAATTTTACCTTGTGCGTAGTCTGCACAAGAAATCCCACTCCAAAGCTGATGATGCTGAATAATCACTGGTCAGCAATTTTTACATGCTGCAGGATGATATTGTGGCCTCTGAACCACCTCTGGGCACTCACTGTCATGCCAGCTGTCTACTGCAGGCATCATACCTGTGTCAGTACAATAAAATCTCAAAGATAAAATGCACTGATATGGCTAAACTGCTTTTAGAACCATGCTGGCATTTTCAGGTATGCCTGTGCTAACTTGGTATTCTTCACCTATGCTGCACTGTGCAGCATAGACATGTACCTGTGTTGGATTCCTTTGTAGGATTAGTTTTCAGTACTATCTTAAGAGAATTTTTTTGCCACTTCCCTGAGTCTGATGTCTTAATTATCCTATGCTTGCCGGTATGGTGGAGGAAGTAAGTAAATTCTAAAGATAAATATAACTGACTATGATGTAACTGCTACATGAAGCTAGAGTCAAGGTGATATGCAATGAAACATGATGAACAATAATCATTTTACCTGGAAATAATGTAGTGAAATTAGTGACACTTTAGGATGTGCAGGGTTTCATCATGCTTAGAAGCAGGAATTACATGCCTAAGTCTAATGGCCGTGAATGTTCTCATTTTGCTGCTAACATCCTAATTGCACTTGTTTTGCAAGTTCAAAAGTTGCAATAAAATAATAAAATAATAGAAAAGAAAATAAGGGTTTGCAATTATAGTAAAATGAATGATCTTGGTTTTGTATTCCCATGGCTTTTGATTTAAGGTGCTGGATACTGAAGAAATGTCTAAGGAGCCAAGTGCTGATAGTTCCAGGTGATGATTAAGTGCATGGTTCGATTTGGGAATGGAGGGTGGCAATGCACAACAAGAAGAACTGTTACCTAAGTCCTCCCCTTGCTCTGGGCTGCTGAGTGGGGACCAGCCCTCAGGCAAAGGTTAGAGCGGCCCTGAGGCTGCTTTGCTAAGTAGACAGATCCCTCTGCAAGTGCAAGATTACTCCCAAAAGAATGTTATTGACTGTTCTGTTCAATTTGGTCTTAAATGATTCATGTACTAATTGAGCTTCTACTACTTACCAGCTGAAAATATCATTTGACCTGCCTGTTAGAGAACTCAGTCTTGTTCCAGTGTCCTGACAATTGTCACTGTGTAATTGACCACCACCACCCAAAAACAAACGAGTGTCTACAGTGCAAATTGTGCTGATTGAATTTGCTACACGAGTGTGCTCGGATAAATATCATGCTGCAGCTTGTTTTTTCAAGAAACAAAACTATAAAATGCTTCAAGGCACCGAAGCAAATGGGCAGAAATCAGAACCTAGCACATTGTTCAAATGTCCTCATTCATGCCAGTAATAGGGAAAAAAATGGCAGACAGATGTATATGATCTTCCTCATAACTATCTACTAAACACCAGGATATTTGAAAGATGAGGTAGCAAAGGAACAGGCATGTGATTTAAAGGATCTCCGCCAGAATCACTCCAAAACATATTCAGTTGACTGGTGGGGCTGTGTTCTCAGTGAGTATATACTGACTGAAAGGATAGCTTTTTTTCCCTCCTAGCAAGATGTTTGGCACTGATGCTTTTCTTTCCAATACTTATGTATCTTTTCCCAGAGTGTAGGTTTGTATTGGTCTCCCAAATGATAATAAAATATAGTACAACTAAACTAGCCTTTAAAACCTCAGAGTGCAGGAAGATGGCAGATGTCATCTAATGATTGTCCAGCAGTACTATGGGGGCAGTGGTTAAAAAAATTAGACAGAAGGGACTAACTAAAAAGCACTTTTATAATGTCCTGACATCTTTCCTTTTTTTTCTTCAGAAAGGAAGGCAAATTTTTGGCCTTGAAAGATTTACTGGATATATGAAACTCTATTTGAAATCTGACTGAAGATTCATAAGCACTGAGAAACTTTGGATTTAGCATTGAATAGGATGAGGTTTTCTCTGTTTTTGTGGGTTTTTTTGTTTTTGTTTTTGGTGGTTTTGTTTTTTTTGGTTGGTTTTTTGTTGTTTTTTTTTTGCTTGTTTGGCATTTTTGTGTTTTTTGGGGGGGGTTTTGCACATTTCATTATTTGTGTAATTTCTCTATTTAAGTGTATAAAGAGGAGTCAAGGTACTGATATGACATAAATGAGGCTAAGCTGTCTGTTAAAAAAACAGAAGGAGCAAGTGGTCAGTGGAAAGCGAACGCTGCTGTGATTGTCGCTTGTTGCAATTACAAATGCATCAGGAGAGGATATTGTCTGGAGCCCGCTTGTCTCCAGCGCTAATACATTGCCAAACCATGACCACCTCAGTACCAACCACTTGCTGTGATCTCCTAAGCCTTGCAGGCTTTTACATCTTTTCTGCGAGTGGGAAACATTTTTGTTTCTAGACAGGCCTTCAAAGTACCATGAAATAGAGCTAGATGTGTGCAATACTGTATTTGACCTCATGCATTCTGCCAGTTTCAGTGTGAACTTCAGCGTGCACCTGTGGGCTTCAATATGAGACTGAGCTCCAGAGAAAGTTCATCTGACCCTCCTGGGGTTTATAGGAGCTGGACATGCCTTGGGGAACAGCACTGGCCAGATTGTTTATTCCTCCTCTAGAGGACAGAGGTCAGGAAATTGTTCTGACCACACATACTAAATGACTGATCAACCTAGTTCGCATGTGTTGCTCAGGTGATGAAGGCAAAATGAAGATTACATTAACTGCAAAATACACACATTGATGTCAATCAGCTCAACACATTGACATTAGGATACTTGAGCTATAACCATGAGAATCTGTCGTTCATTGTCGTAGGGCTTACAGAACTGAAAAAGAGACAGTATATGTTTTTCTTATGAATAAACTGTATAAAATTATATTGAGACTTGCAGGTATATTAATCTTAGCAGCACAGTAAAGGAAAAAAAACCCACCAAAATTAAATGAGCAATTTTGAACCAGTTCGATGGTCCCTTCATTTTGTTATAACGCCCATTACTTTCATAAAAAAAAATCACATCTTGAAGAACTGCATCAGTAGAACACCCACCTAATTGTGTGTTTCAAAAAGATTTAAACCTGGGATTGAGTGATCTGATGAATCAAAGCTTTATATACTAGAGCACTCCTGAGCATGCTAAAAAAACACTAGAAAAGGAAAACAGAAATATATTTGGTCACCCAAAAAAACTTTTTTAATCTATTAAGTAAGTCAAAAGTTATAAAGGTGAAGATAATAAACAGGTTTGGTTTCTTTTTTTCTTTCAGTAAAAGGCAAAGAAAGATAAATGGGAATGAACAAGTGAATTTTAGCACAGCTGAAAGGGTGAGTAAGAAAACAGTTCTCATGTTTCTTGGTGATATGAAAATGGGATTGGAGGAGAGGAAGAAATCTGTATTTATTTTCTTTATTTATTATCTTTGTAACCTATAGTAGTAAGACTAAAACAAGTTTTCCCTGAGGAAAAAGAATTGCTCATGAAAATAGGATTTTTTTTTCTGTAAATACATTTGTCTCCCATCTCATCTCTCGCTGTGTCATGGCCACATTTCATCTCTGGGACTCAGCATGCTCCTTGGGTGCCTGCCTGGATGGCCAGCACCTTTGGGGGGTCCCACAGAGGGGAGGGCTGTGGCAGTGCCCTGGCCAGAGGGTGTCAAACCCTACTGCAGCCCAACACCCTGAAGAGCTCTTATGCAAGGCATAGTTTTTCTTCAAATTTTGTGTGATACATTCCTAAAAATTTGTTGAAATGGATGGAACTGTAACAATTAGGGAAGTCCAGGACCTGTGGGATACATACAACCCCTGCCCACTGTTCTACAGTATTTTTCTCTAATTTTGCTCATAAACCCAAAGCCACCTCTGACAGTCCCCATTTTTCATAATATCTTTCTGACCAAAGGTAATTTGGAGATTTTAAAATTAACTGGTTCTGATCTTTGACTTATTCATGTTAAGATATCAGATGGATAGTCTATTATTTTTTTCTGTTGCAGCCCAAAAGTATCATAAAAACTCCACAGGTCAGAGCTTTGTAGAGGAGACCTATAAGAAACTGAGATGCTGTATTTCTAACACATAATGCTCATACACATCAGTGCAGAAAATAACCCACAGCTCCAATTCACTTTAGTGTAAGAAAAGCAAAAGAGAAGTAAAAATCTGAGATTACTAGAAAAAAATTAGCTGTGATGTATATTGGTATTCAGATCCTTCAGAATTATATTTTCTGACAGGAAAGGTTCTGCTGCAAAATTTTAGTCATTTACTTATTTTTAATGTTGATATTTGTAAGCTTATTTAAGTAAAGCATGAGATTATGGTACATACATATATGAGTTATATATGTATATATTTTTATATTACATTGATCAACTGCTGTATGCACATAAAAACTGGCACAGTGTCTTAGGAATTCTTAGCAGATTCAATTTCTTGGTTCTCTGTCAATTATATAATAAACATTGAATTATTCCAGCTGTTTCATCAGTTTTAGGAAGAAACTGCCTCTTGCAGTATCATTTTACATCATAGATACACACTAACTTAGACATCCAAAGTAAGATAAATGTGTCTTCTTTCTTGCACAGAAACTCCAGCTTAGTATACCACTTGAAGACACTATTTTTTCCCCCTCAAAATCATAAAAGTTTTGCTCATTATAGACTATTATCTTAATTTACACATTGAACTAAACTCAAATTTGTGGGGATTATCTGAAAGAACACAGGAGATAATACAAAGAAACCTCTTTCTGGCCTTGTCATTTTGTAGTATGAGATCTTTCATTCCTATAACACTGTTCTTTGCAGACAAAGATATAAAACAATACTCTTGATATTCAGTAGGGTGTATTGAACTGCAAAAAATCCTCTTCTGGTTATTAGAATTTGCACACTACAAATACAGCAGTCACAGTGTCTGTGAAGAATCTAAGTGGCCACATTACACTGCACTTGTACAGCTGAATAAAAAATAGATTTTTTTTTTTAATTAAAGTCAAAAAGTTCACCAAGGATTGCTTTATTGTATCATTGAACTTCCTGGCCAGTTTCCACAACTTAGACTTTGGGGTCAAATCTGAACATTTAAGGAATGAAGAGAAAGAGGCAGATTTGATTCTTCACTGAAGAAAAAGCTGATACAGCAATAGTGTACAAATGTAGCAAGATTCAAAAATGACCTTCAGAGAAGGTATCACAGAATAAATGTATAGATTATTAAATTGAAACCCCAGACAAAACACCAGTTCCTCTCAGAACTGAATTGCCATAGGTATTCTTGGGGTTGTTTTATATTTGTTTGTTTTCTTGTTTTGTTTTGTTTTTTTTCCTTAATTTCTTAGGTACTGATTAAATAGTATTTCCATTCCTGCCCATCCCAGCAGGCAGCAGTTGCTCAGATGTTCTGAAAAACAAAAACTACCTGATTTCAAGAGGGAAATATACACATCAAGGCAAGTAGAATATGCCATGCCAGGAAATTTCTAATTTATAATAAGTAGTAATACAATTAAATAACATCACATTAAAATATTGAAGTAAATGATGCTTTAACATAAAAATTTGGACTTTAAGAAAGAAATCTCAGTTCTATGATAAACCACTATTTATTATAGAAGATGTGGTGCAGGTTTTTATAGTCAGACAATTTCTCCTGATATAAAACCCATCCAACAGGCTTTATGGTATGTTCATTGTCTTTGCAGATATTGTAAACTACATGATTCCCAGAATCTTTGATATTCATTCAGTACCATTATGTGAACCAAATATTATCTTCTTAAACTACCAGAATCAAATCTAAATGAAGGTTTTAACATAGTGTTTTCTCTTCTTGTGTTGGAAATTAGTCCATGAGCTGACTTCAACTCATTCTGTTGTATAAATTACTAGGAAAATGATACTATTTTTCTGTGAAAGCAGGGCACACGCACAAGATCACAATGTCCTAGATAAAAGCTACAAGGGATCTCTTTAGTCTGTTTCATCCTTTACTTCTCAAAACAAGCAGATAACAATGCAAGAAGAGTATGTGAAGTAGCCTTGCAGCTCACCAGTACTGCTTCTGGACTAGTAGGAGGTGACAAGTTTTTTTTTTCAATGATGCTCCAAGAACTAGGAAGACTACAATCAAGGAACCTCATATCTATGCAGAGAATAGTCCTTTGCAGTGAGCCAGTCTGTCAAGAAACATATTCTCTGCCCATTTTTTTTTTCTGTTACTTTCCCCAATCTCAACATTATGAGGGGAAAAATCTGTTTAGGAATGGGGAAGAAATTGTTGAACTATGGACTCTGTTTTTTGTTGTCAAATGTCATTACATCAGGTTTCTTTTAGTACATAAATGTGTTCATATCTCTGTGCAGTTCTTCTTCCAAAATTAGTATTCCTAGCCCCTAAAATAATCTTCTCAGCTCTTAAAACTCAGGACCTTCTTTTGGTAATGACGGTGGAAAACTGCTGATAGACAACCAGCCTTAGTTAGATGCTCTGGGACAGGCTCAGTACAAGAGAAAAACTAAAATTTTGTGTTAACTTTGTGATTCTTGAGAAGACATTTAGAATCACATAGATAGGTTCATTGTGTTGTCAAACTTTTGCACTCTGCTCAGGTATATTAAAAATACTTCCTGAAGATCTTTGGTACTTTTCATGAAGATTGCTGGCCTTAATAGATTTATTTATGTGTGTATGTATGTATTTCTTTATTATTTAAATGAAAGTAGAAGAAAACATTTTTCCTGCCGTCCTAGTTCTGGAGAACTTGCAGTTTGTATGAATATATTCACATTCTAGAGTGGTTTGTATTAGTTTACGAATTAAGTCTTTTACTTGTGGTCTTTTGTCTTTAAAATGTGATTAATTTTAAATTAAAGTGTGACCCAAACAACACTTGAGACTAAACTGAAATGTGTTATAAAATATGTATATTGATTTTAGCCAAGTGCAATCTTTTTTGATAAAAATACTCTTTGATCCATAGCCAGCGCACCAAAAACTAGCATTCCTGACTTTGATCATACAAAGACATAGAGAAGATGTCAGACATGAAATAAATAAGTGAGAAGTGTGGAAAAATGAATGAGGTGACAACACTGTTTGAGCTTTGTTGTCCCTGCTGCACACTATGAGAACAAGCACTTCTTGCTAATACAATGGAACAGCTCAACAATTTTCAGGCACAAAGACTACTTGAGGGAAAATTCAATAAGTTAAGAATACCAAACTGTAATCAGACCTTGGGGAAGAAGCAGTATTGAAACACAACTTTTTCTGACAGTTTTGAGTCTAGCTCTGGTGGTCTGTTTCAAAAACTGTCAAAATGATGATAAGTGGTCTTGGGAGTCTAGTTTTGATTCTTACACCGAATAATCTGCCTGCCTTCTTGGTATTAGTGCTATTAGTAATTTAAGAAGTCTGATTTTTGAAGGAGAAAAGATGCTAAAGTAGAAAAATGACTATGCTGAATGTAGAGTAATTACTTTTCATGACATCCTCATTGAAATCAATAGGATTGACTAATTAAGACATCTAAGCTGAAATCAATAGGATCTGACAGCTAACACCTCCCTGTAGCAATAAGCCAGCATCAACAATTTTGCATCTATACTGATGTTAAAATTAGTCAGTCCTGTTTCCTTTGCTATTCAGTACTTAATGTTTTCCTGAACAGCAAAGCCATTCCATATCTAATATGCTTCCCACATTCCAAAATAAAGCCTGATGAAACCATTTCACCTATATACCTTCTGCCATGTGATGCACATTTGCAGCATGTTACCAAAGAGACTTGATTGGCCTGATGTTTGGGTTCTCAATCCTAAAATGCCAGTGGGCTATAACAAGGCAATTAAAGTATATGTCAAGGCTAGCAGCATCAAATATAGTAGAGCCAGTAATCCAGAATAGGAAAAAAATTCCACAACCAACACCAGATTTTTTTAAAAATTCTTTCACCATCAAGTCTTTAATGGGATAACCTTTGGGTGGATAGTTCCCTGCCAGTTCTTCCTCAGAGGGTTTACCCTGCCTTCCCTCAGGTTTTCAATTTTCCCTCAGCAGATTTCTGATGATTTATGCAAAGTTTGTGCTATATTACCCCTGAACCTATCCTTAGTGCCCAGTAGAACAGGTTCACAAAAATCTTGGCACCTTGAGGCTTGCTGGAGATGGAAAGGGGAGAGAAACAATGAATGAATCAAAAGACATGGTGTGCCATCCAGTAGACATGCAGCTGCAGGTTTGTTTCGTCTGCTGGTTGGACTCTGAGTCTTGTTGAATTCCCATTCCTTCTGAATTTCTAGGCAGATGCGATGTTCAACAACGTTTTCCTTCTTTAGTTTGCAGTTTGATGTGATGGCTGTTCCTCAAATCATGCTGATGAAGATGATAATCTTCATTAAAGCAAGCAAAATCAATTGACATTATGCACAAATGACCTTGAAGACAGATCAGGAAATTCAAGGAGAGCAGAGCACATCAGAAATGTCTTCTGACTTACCCTGTTGTCTCTAGAATTCACTTCTATTCATTTCCTGATATTTTCCCTTCCAGTCATTGTTGGGTTTTTGCAAAATTTATTTTCCTCTTTCATTCTGGGCCAAATGAATATCATCTGTTTTAATATAGTTGTGCATAGCAGAGTAGAACCACGTCTTCCAACCACTGATGGTCGAAGTAAACAACTTTTTGAAGACATGTTAGAAGCTTCCTATGGACCATATGTACATTTTCTCTTTCTCTCAACTATAGGCACACTTATTTGGAGAGGGAGAAAAAAATTTAAGAATGTCTTTATGTGGCCTATGTGTTTCAATTCATGAACTTTAAAGCTAAATCTCAGAAATTTTTAAGTATCCAAAGTTACAGCATATCCTGTCCCAACTGTAAAATTAAAAAATAAATCCAAAATATATTGTAAGTTGTACTCTTTCATATATCAAATTATCTCTTCATAACTTCTGAGCCAAAGTACTTCTGTAATTTCTCGTCCTTTGAAGGATTTTGCAGATACCTGGATATCAACAGAAAAGAGATTATGTGATTCATGTTGGAAAAGAATTGACGTCCACATTCCCAAAGCAAGAAGTAAATCTTGACATTGGACATATTAAAATTTACTTTAGGCACCATTTGCTTGCCAAGAAATATTTTATTTTCTGCATGTTGTATTTGATTTGAGAAGAATTAAGCGGTTTAAATCTGAGATGTGCTAAATATTTTGTCCTGAACTGGACTGGCAAGAACATCCTTGACCCAGTGGCTGTTCATCTTATTTATGTAATGTCTGCTACATCTTTGTTCAACTCAATAGAATTTTTCTATTGGATCAGGGCCCAGAAAATTTTATCACCTCGCCTGATCTCACTAAAAGAAACATGGCTTAGAAGTGGAAGATTGCACTCAGGTTGAAAGTTTCACCCCTCTTAGGAAACCACACTTAACCTGATTCAATGTCCTCTGAAATGTCATTCTCTGCAAATATTGCATCTCTGCAAGTGCCACCACAAAACCAAGAAATTGTGCTATATTCTTCAGCAATCATCAGCATTTTCTTCAAAACTGTGGCTACAAAGGAGAGAAAATTACCTAAAAAATGTGAAAATATGGTAAAAGTCCAAAATTTTGATGTGGCAGGAAGCAAATTGAATTGTGGCTAATGACAAGAAGTATCATAGCATGCTCTTTATGTGAGCAAAAGAATGCTTTATACACAGACTGTGAACTTAGGAGCACTGGATTTAGTTTCTCCATTTTTTCAACATGTATCTTTTGGTCAATGCCTTGGCCCCGATGGATCTGGTGCTCCTCAAAACAGGCTTGAGATGGTTCTTAGGTACTATCCTCTATTTCACTGTTCATAGCCATGTGGAGGGTATGGACAGATGGACACTTGCCCAAAAGAGACATATTCCTTAGAATTTGGGTTCATGAAGTACATATCTGAAACACAGATCTCTTGCAAACAATTTATTTTGTGCCAACACAAGGCTGAATAAGTGCTGATATCCCTTTCCTTGGGGTGGGAAAAACTGGATTCTGATCCCTGTTCTGCTTTGTCATGGCCGTGATCTAACACAAGTACATCCATGTGATAGATGAATAGTGCTAGAAAGAAGAGACACTCCCTTTTTTCTTACTACATCATTTATAAAGCACAGAGTAACACCAATAAGATAAATTCACACTTCAAGTGTTTTGCAATTAAGGTGTTCACATGGGAACTGGCAGAGCGATGAGGAAAATTTTTGGCCCAGTTCCAGCAACAGCAGAACTTGAATGTAGGCCTACCTCTGTGTGAATGCTTTAGACTTCAATTTACTCTGTTCTCTTTCTGTCCTTTTCTTTGAAAAAGGACAAATCAAGCTTATGATCATGAGTCTCATGGTGGGTTAATGACTGGGGATTTGAATATGTCATGTCTTAAATTTTGCAATACCTCATGGTGTTACTTTTAAGAGGACAAACATTTCTCTCTGTCTTTTTTCCCTTGTCTGTAAAGAATTGAATATTTGTGTTTCTCACATTCTATGAGTGTAATCATAAAATTGCAGGTAATGGGACCCTGTAAAATCTGTGCATGGATATCTAATAAAACAGGAGCTCATGAAGGTAGTGAGCCAATGATTTACGAAGGCTGAAAAGAGAGACAATCTGAAAAGGAACACCTTTGGGTTACAGACTCCACTGGGTACTTCTTTTTTAGAGGTTTCAGGTGTTCAGTGTAAGAAGTGCCATAGGAGAAGTACTACAGAAAATATTTTCTGTGTGAGAAGTGGGGAAAGATTTCTATAACAATTAACCATGTGGGCTTTGTAATGCTAACCTCTTCTTCGATCTCTATGATATCAAGGAAGAAGCTTCATCCTTTGAGTATAATATAAATACTATAAATAAGGTTAAAAAAATTACATCTGCATCCCATAAAGTATTTTCATCAATTCAGTCAAATAAGAGTATATAAGCAAAGCATTATATAGATTAAATAACAAGGTTCAGATATCCTGGTTTAAGCCTGCAGAGCTTTGTGATACTTCTCAGGAGAATACCTTCCATTTTAAGTGCATTATATTCATTATTCCTTTCCTCCCTCTCCTTTCTTCTCACATTTTAATTCATTTTGCAGCTTTCTCTTCATCACATGGGCTTTTATTTTCAAAATAAGCCATTTGTGCACTATCTTTTCCAATGCCTTTGGAAAATTTAAATATATAATGCAGCTACATTCCCTTTATCTGTCATGCTAGCAATATCTTCAAAAAGTCTAGTGTATTTGTAAAGCAAGTGCAGCTCTCCTAGCATTCTTACTGTATCTTGTTAACAAATCCCCTTGTCACCACCTTAGTTTCACTTTCTTCTGTCACAAATTAATCCATCAACAATCATGTAATTCGAATGATCTGGTTTCCTTCTTTTTCCATGAAGTGACATTAACTCTCATTTGAGTTGTAAGAAGGGTGCACAGTTTTCACAGAACAAAATATAATCGAATCTTACTACTTTTAAATGCTACTTGAGGGCTTTGCTTGCTCCCATGCAATGCTGTCAAGGATATTTAAGAACCTAGACAGAGGTAAAATGCAGATTGGTTAGGATGTGGGATCCAGATCTTGATGGAGTGTAAAATTTCCCATTGGCTTTGCTGCCAAGGCAGGAGAAGGCAGACATATCCTCTGCTGGGTGCAAGAGACTTCATTTTCTGGTGTTCTGGGGAGGAGAAAGTAGAGCTCCCTGCCTGTCGTGTTAAACTGAGAATGAAGACACAAGACTGGGTGTTATCCCATATAAAAACAAACAAACAAACAAACAAACAAACAATCAAACAAACAAACAAACAAACAAACAAACAAACAAACAAACAAACAAACAAACAGCATCAGAAAGAAAGCCCCCCAACACAATAGAACTGAGCATGTATTGCTTATGAAAATAACACATGAGAGACTGGGGAGTCACCCTTAGCTAGACTTTTAGGTTTTCTGGACTGCTACAAGCTGTAATAGCAGCCAGAAACAGTTCAAGCAGAAACTAAGCCCTGAGCAACTGCTGCTGCCTTGTTTCAAATAGGAAACAAAGAATTGTGAAAGCAATAACCAAAAAAAGTATAGTTTTAACAGGTAATCCCATTTTCTGGCTGACTAGAACCACTTGACTTTTGTCCTTGATTTTTACAGTGTGTCCCAAATAAACAAAGGTCTCATGTAACACTCACCTTGAAAAGGGCTCTTGCAGATAGAGATAGGGGACTCGTTTCCAGTTGTATTGAATTTCCTTTAGCTGTATACTCCATTGCAAAATAATTGGAAATATTTTTGAACTCAGCTTGATGGCACTTATATGAAGCACATGTGACAGTACAATGTAAAAGACAACTGAGAATTAACCCAAAATAGCAGTTTAATAACTTTTTCCCAACTGACCTACCCAAAATTTCCAAACAACCTTTACTACCTTTATTCTTTAAAGTCTTTCATCTCATCAAGATTTTTGAAATTGAGAACTTCAAATAGTTTCACATAAAAATTACATCTTAGAACTCTGTGAAGGGCTTAACTGCACCATTTGGAAAGGAGGAGATCCATAAGGAAAAAATTACTGTCATGATCTCACATGAGTTTGGTGAACCTCATTCAATATGGAATCCTGTACTGTCTTTTATAAAGTAACATGGAAGGCTTGTTAGCTTGAAAATTTTATACATTATAGGTTTTTTTAAATGCATGCACTCCCCTCCCCCACAGATATGATCAGTTTAAAAGTTTAAAAAACTATCAAATATTTTTGATTTTATTCCTATAATCTCCAGTAAGGAGACTAACTTATGCACGGCTCCTCACTTAGGCCAAAATTCTGCTGTGTTCAAGATCTATTTGTTTCTCAATCTCTTCAAAATTAAAATTTAGGGGGCCTTTTTTTTTTATTTTATGTTTCTTTCAGCTAACTCTTGGAAATATCTGGAAAACTTACAGCCTAAATGATTTTATTTTAGGAAGAATCAACACTCAAGTAAATTCAGACTGCAAAATAGATATGTCAAGAAGTTATAAAGGTCTGAATTTGATATGATGAACATGAAAAGGGCTGTTATTGATGCTGTATTGTAATGGAGTCTGTACCAACAGTCTCCCATGCTGAGAAGGAAGACTCATGTTTTATACATCTGATTCATACGATGGCAAAAAAGACACACTCTTGAAGACAGAGATGTTTTACAGTCATGCAGTTGAGCAAGAGGGATGCAAAGAAATTTCTCTGAGAGAAAAGAAGGGTGTCTGGAGTGAGGAGTTAAAAGATGTAGAGGAAGTCATTTTTCTAGCTAGGACGCTCAGGTACAGACCATGGGGTGTGAAGGATTTTGTTAAAGGTCACAGCTAATGCTGGAGTTCAGCAAGGAAGCTGGACAGTGTGGTCACTCAGGGAAGGGTGAGGATACCCAGCCATGGACAAACGCTGTGTGGAACCTCACAGCTTGCAGGGGCAGCCCTCCATCCCCCAGAACCAAGATTCATTGTGCCTCTTTGCCTGGCAAGGACTGTTTTGAGCTATCTTCTAATATTTAGCAGAAACCCCTCCTATAATCTTCCCATGTGGAGATAGGGACTAGGCTTTTCTCAAGAAAGAGGACTTGAATATTGCCACTCTTAAGGAGGCTAATGCAGTGGCCTTTCCTGAGTCCCCAGGGGACCATATCCAAATTATGCTCTCTCTAGGTCTCAGTTTCGTTATCTGCAAGCAGAGAACATTTAGTCCGTGTGACTTCCACAACCCTTGAAGACATCTGCAATAGCTGAGTGCAGACACCTACTAAATATTAGCACTGTTAGAAATGAGTTATAAAAGCTGTGTGGACCAGCTCCAGAGATGGATTTGGGCACAGGTAGGAATTTGCAGATGCAAAATGGGCACACACAGCAGTTGCACACACTGGGTCCCAACTGTTCATTATTATTTTCATGATATTTTTCTGGTTTTATAGCTTTGTTTTTTATTTCAAGCAGTAGCCACTGGATGTAAAGTGCATGAAAGTTATGCTCTCTCATTTGCACCTCTTTTACTACGGCGATTGAATTCTCATCATTGACCCATATTTACCCTTATCCCTATAGGATATAGACTTTTTCAGTTCTTCTCTCCATTGCTGTACTGTATTGATCAAGCAATTTGCAACCTTGTCCTTCCTTTAATGTCATTTCCAAATATCCATCTGTCTAGCTTCCGATCTCTTCCAGGTAAATATTTGGTGGCTGAAATTTTCTCCAGTATATCATGGAAATATTTCTGTGTTTAAATGCCACATTATATACATAAATGGATGCATAGTATGTAGAAAATCATTAAGAATCTCCCTGAAGATATCAAGCAAACTGTATTGATAAAGGCAAGGGAGACTGAAGAGTTGTGTAAAAATAGATGAATAAATGAATAAAAATGATGAACAGAAACTTATATATAGAGGATAGTCCTAATAATTGCCTTCTTCAGCTGTCAGAACAACAAAAAAGCCCAAGGAAAGAGAATAATCTGCCCCTTTGTTGGAGAACACACATTTATTCCTTTTCTCTTGAAAAAGCTTAAATGGTCAAATTCGAATGACTTTTGTATTGGTGTAACACAAGCAGTTTCAGAAAAATTATTTTCAGCCTGTGGAAGTGATGTAAAACCAGATCTGTAAAGAAGTGCAATTGCTTTCACTTTCATTTTAATACTACTGTTCTTTTATGAAATTTACTCCCCCATGTACAAGCTGTATTCTAAGACCAAAATCTTCTGATTAGGTTCTGCTTTTATGAAGGAAGAATTTTTACATCACAGGAAGACAATTTTTACACTTTTTGTGGAAAGTAAAGAGCTTAATTTGCAATATAGTGTGTACCAGCCTCACAAAGAATAAAGGCTCCTTAGTCCTTTAAAAAGGATATAGAATTTTGAGAAAATTTTTCTAAAGAAAGAAAATAAAATAAGGCCTGTAAGAGCTTTTCTGACTTTCAGTTTGATTATATATATTATATATATATGTACATAGAATTACATATGTATATAATTATATGATTATATAAGTATTTTATATTTAGGTTTTTTTTTTTAGACCTTCTGCTTTAGCTGCCAAATCTCTGTCAGAACTCTTCTTGCTACCCTTTTCAGCTTTCGATAGGTCTCTGTATTCAAGTTGGAATGGACCACAAAGGGTTGCTCACAGAGGCTTAATGCGGATTGGGACCTTGATGTACAGTACATGCAAGCCTGCAAAACTCTAGTGTATGTCCTAGCATTGAATTTGAAGATTCTGTGTGAAGCATTGAAATAATTTTTTGTAGCCTTTTCATACAGATTTGTATTTAGTACCTCTCTAAATTTGCGCAGGAGCGAGAGTACTGAAAGTAGATGAGGAGTAGTAATGTGCTCCCACCTGATGTTGGTTCAGATCACTGGAAGAATGTTTGTATAAACAAAGAGCTGCAGGCCATGTCAGAGCCCCTTTCCTCTGTTTAATCCACAGCTCAGTTAAGAAATAACACACTTTTCTTCATTCAGGACACCTTTTATCTTTTTTCTATCTTAGGTGTCTGTGGGGTTTTTTCTTTCTCATCTTTGCTTCTAAACCACTGCTGAATGTTGATGAGACAGTGGCCAGTCCTAGAGTGATTTTGCATTATTGTGGGCTTTTTTTCCTTCAGGTCTGGCAATACCTAATTCCTGAATTTAAGAACACCATGTGGCCTAAATTGTCTGAATATTGGATGTTGTCCTATGACGACACGTTTCCTCAAGTCTCTTGAGGAAGAAAGATGCTTTAGAAGACAAAGCAGAAATGTTTCTCAGTGAATTTTGCAGAAGAAGAAAACTAGTCTGTCTTCTCTGCCTTGTGAGCAAAAATCACAGGACGGAGTCACATTGGAGAGGAGAGAAAACAGAAGTTCAGCGCTAGTGTTCTGGGTCAGTAGGTTCCAAATGTACACTTACTTTTACGTCTGTTGCTCTGATTTATAGACAAGGTGGAGGTTAACTGTTTTCTGTTTTCCTTTTGCTACAACTTCCTCTGCGCTCAGAGCATATGCTTTCTTGATTGTATTTAAAAAGAACACTTGGGTTAGTTTTTTGGGGCCAGAGATATTTCCCTAGACCTGGTAAAAAGCCCTATTTTAAAATTGTATCTCCTATGCTTGTTATAAAGCCCAGCAACCATTTCCACTCAGTTTTGTTTTCTAGCATCTAGCTGTATTTTTAGCAGCAGTGGTTAAAAAAACATATGTGCCGCCAACTCTTGTTCCCACTGTAGCAGTGTTTGCTAGGGGTGCTTGATAGCTGATGCTTTTCTGCACTGGTTTGTGCTAGAGAGAAAATATTAAAGCAAGCTCTGCAGAATGGGAGCACATGAGGTATAGCCTGATAGAAAAATGCGAACTACAGGGAGTCTTGTACCAGGTAGGGTGAGATTTAGCCAACAGGGGCAGGTACAAAAGCCTGCTTCTTTCTTGCATTGATGCACTTCTGCCACAGGTAGGGTAGCCATTGAAAAAATAGTTGCCTTTCTCGGTATAATCTGAAAAGTTCTGACAGGCTTACAGAGTAGAGAAAGCTTTTCAGAAAGCTGTTGAAAAAAAAAATGGTGTATAGGAGTGAGAACATCCCAAAGCTGTGAGGAAATTTACTGGTACCAGTCAGCAGGGGGAAAATATTTGCCCTAGGGTTTTGTTGTAGGGCAGATTCCTCGGTGTAGCTTAATCAGCAGAACAAAAAGTCTATTGTGGGACTACCTATGTGCACCCTTAATAGGATGTATGCAAATCCAGTGGGCTTAATGGCACTACTCATATATGCAAAGGTGGACACCCTGCTTTACGCCTCCCAGCCAAGCCATTTTGTTGTCAGTTCAACAAAAAAGCAAAGCATTTCTTCTAGCTCTTACCTTGGCTACAGTTGCAAAAGTACTAGTAGGAAAAATCTAAAATGAGAAAATAATATTTAATATTTATAATGAAAAAGATTCAGGGTTTGTTGTCAAATGTATCCATAGAAAACAATAATTTCCATAGAATTTTATTTTGGTGACTTTTTAAGAAGCTCAAACCTTAAAAAAAAACCTGCAGTAACTGTAAACAGCAAAAGCTTGCTGCAATCTGGGATTTGCATGGCTATTGAGAAACAAGCCATGGTCAAAATCAGAGGACCACTTATAGATTGCAAAGATTTTCCATTAAGTTCAGTGCTTTGAGATAATGCATTTCAAAAATCATGCCTTGTTTGAGCAATGGTGGCTTGAAGAATGCAGTTCACAGAGTAAAATATCAGAGTCTTCTGTATTGCAAAGTAGGCAGCAACAAACATTTCTCAGTAGAAGTGTGTAAAAATGCAGTGATCTGTCTTGTAATGGATATCTGTCTATGAGGTAATTCTACCATCTTGCAATTACATGCCTGAAGACATTAATAGCATAAAGCATATTTTAAAAGTAATTGGTAAACCTATTAATTTCCACATCTCCATGTTTTTGTCATTTACCATGAAATACTTAACTGTCTTTTGCATTGTTTCAAAAGACGTGTCCATATTTAAATAGAAACCTCTTTTCATTGCCCATGCTGCATGCTTCATTTTATCTGGATGAGAAATGTGAAACTAGGGAATTAATAATTATTTCACTTGGAAAGGTATGAAGCAAATTCCATTGCCTTTGTCTGATTAGAATCTTCCCTGCTGGTTTAATTAAAAATAGCCATGTGACAAGCAAAGAAAGCATCTCTCCTTTGGGGTGGAGGGGGAAGGAGGGAATGGTATTGTATTTTCTGGTAAACAGTGAATCCTGAAACTCCAGAGTTGTAAAATTTAAATCCTTAATGCAAATGAAAAATGCAGACTCAGGTTAGCTATAGACAAATGTCACTAGACTGGATGGAAAATGCACTGCAGGCAGAAAAGATGACATTTATCAGTCATCCATACATCAGTAACTAAAACAATTTTAGGGTTGTCTAGACAGGCATCTATTATTCCTTAAATTTAAAAGCTTTAGTAGAAAGACAACAGCAAATGCTCTATTTATAGGTGAGTTTTTGTGGCTTTTTTTTTTATTTTATTTTCTAGATGAAACAAGATAGGAAAGGGAAAAATCATAGTTCTCAAAATGAAAAGTACAAATTTGTTTTTCTTTCTCTTTGACTTTTTTTTAACATCTTTTTTTTGCTCTCTGGGTAATGGAGATTTTCTTGGCATGTTTTGAAGGCAATTTAAGTGAATTATCAGAGTGTGCATGCAATGCTGGCTGTAATTATTACAGTACAGCCCTGTAATATTGAGCTTAATTACTGTGTACAGTGTTTAGCCTTTACGTTTTCTGCTTAATTTACCCTGTATAGTTAACGTGAATTTAGTGAAATCATTATGCACCTTTTGGGTTTCTTCTTTGGAAAAAAAGTATTTATATTTTCAGGAGAAACAAACTAGAATATATACAAATATTGAAGTAAATCATTCTGGTAGGTGAATCCCTTCCCTCTGTTGCTTATGTAGAGCCACAGTTCTGCAAATATATATTGATACACTGAATTAAAATCTGTGAACTCTCCCATTAGCTGCCACAGGAAAACTTTCAAGCTTTATTTTCAACAAAATATTTTCACTACTGTTTCTTTCTTTTAATTTTTACTCCATATGGTTACAAGCATTTTTGCAAGAATGTGCACAAAATTGCAATTATTCTCTTTACCATGCAGAGTGTAATCTACAGTTTTTGGTATGAATTAAATTACTTGTGTGATGAAATTTTTATACTGCTGCTTTAAGATTAACCTTTGGATACGCTATAATTAAGCAGAAACAGTATAGTCCAGCCCATCTGCAGACTGTTCTCCCTTAATACCTCTTTTGTTTTCAGATCTTGCTGTTCTTTCACCTCCTCTAGTAAGAGGAAGCAGTGTCAGGTTGCCTCTCTGGCAGCAGGGCTGGAGTGTTTGCTAGTCAAACCCTGGGCCTTACTGCCAGTGGTTTAGAGCCTTCCAAAGGTAAGGTGAGTACTAGATGTCCCATGCAGAGCAGGGAAACTGAGTAGTGGAGCAGCTTGGTAAAAATATAGAAGCAAATGATGCTGCTTGCACAGTGGGCCTCAGAGCGTGCTGGTTTTGGAAGAGATTGATGCTTTTAATGGGTCACAGGACAGACCACATGGACTGCTGGTAAAGAAGCTGCAAGAAAATGATTAATAAGTGAATAATATAAAATAAAAATCAAGGTGTTCAGCTGTAATGTGCCATCACATTCACTGTCTTTCAGGAAAGGTGTGACAACTCAACCCATTGAAAGGATTAAGTGCTTGGTTTGTATTTGTTCTGTTTTTTCCTGCCTATAGCTCTTCCAAAGTTCTTACCTTCTGTGTCTGCTGGGAAGAGGTGTTGTATTTGTATGACACCATGATTCTCATATTTTGTCAACTTGGGAATGTCAGGCAAAGGTAAAGAAACTGAGGCACAGGGGGATTTTGGTAACCATACCCTGGAGTCACTCATGTCTAGCTGCATGAACAACACCAACCATCTGAGTATCTGGAAAGAACTTTAAAGCAGAAAAATATATTAGAGAAGCACAAATGAATACTGAAATAAAGTATAGACACAGTAAGTTCCCATATCTTTAATCTGGCAGAGGCTATAGGACCTCATCATTTAATTGATGTGTCTAAGAATCTAAAAGATGGGAGTAAAGAGGATGGAGTCAGGCTCTTCTCGGGATTAGGCAAGTAGGACGAGACACAATGGGCAGAAACTGATGCATGGAAAATTCCACCTGAATGAGAAAGAACTTCTTTACTGTGCAGATGATCAAGCATTGGAACAGGTTGCCCAGAGAGGTTGTAGAGTGTCCTTCACTGGAGATATTCAAGAATAACCCCGATACAAATCCTGTGCCATGTGCTCTAGGATGACCCTGCTTGAAGCAGGGAGGTTGGACCAGAAGACCCACAGTGGTCTCTTTCAATCTTACCCATTCTGTGATTCTGTGAAAATTCTGAATGAATGTAAAAATTCAGACTCCTTTTGATTATAAACATATATAATTTTGGTAGCTTTATCTCTCGTTCAGATGGATGATCCTTCCCAGTACGCGAGGGTGCTGTTCTCTGAGAGAGCTGCCTCACCTGATGAACAAACAGAAAGAACCAGCCTCTCAGCTTTGATCCCGAGAACAGAGCATGTGTTCTGGTTGCAAAGGGCCGCTGCACGGCTCGCTCCCGCTGGGAGCAGCGGGAGGCAGCGGCGGGGTCGGTGCTGCCGCGGCCGGGCCGCCCCCGCTGCCCCCGGGCCGCGCTCCCCGGGGCCGCTGCGCTGCCCGCCGCTGCCCACTAGGTGGAGCTGCAGCAATAGGTTTCCCGTCCGGGCGCTGAGGAGGCGGCGGCGCCGAGCCGCGCTGAAAGGCGACGTTCGGCTTAACAATTCAAATGTATTCCTGTTAATTCGTGTTTGATAAAGCTTCAGGAGTCTTTTGTTGTGTGTCTAGTTAGCCTGCGTGTTACACTCAGCGCGTTTGCAAATTTTCTGTTTGATTGTGAGCCTTACCGTGAATTTTGATGTCGCTGCGTACCTGTGTATACTTGTTTATACATGTGCGTGTGTGGTGTGTGTGTGTGTCTGCATTTGCAGGGTGGGTATATAAAAGGCAGGAAAAAAAATCCTTGTCTTCACCGTTGTTATACTCATGAATGAAGTGGCAAAGCACAGAACGATGCCTAGTATGTACACAATGCAAATTCATTATTCAGAGCCAGGTGGGGATTAAGGATTTAACTGTCTTCTATGTACAGATCAGTGGGTCCAGTGCTCAGTACCCAAAATTGGGATAGGACATTGCTCAGCGTTCAGAAGACCTCTTTTTTTTTTCTCTGTGTGTTCCTCTTGGACAGTTTATTGAAGTGGGAGCTCAACACATCATACCAGTCTTTAGCATCTAGCTATCAGATCCTCTTTTTAAAGGGTCCAGACCCCCGGTGGTGGATATCTCTAAACAATTAAAGGCTGAAAAAAACCTAAGAAAAATTCAGATGTGGTGGATGTGCCAGTGTACTTGCCCTTAGGGTTGACAGCAGATTCAGGGCTACTGTTATTTGAATGGAACTGCCTGTAATTTATTACTCAGGTTCATGGCCATATATCTCCTTTTAGATCTTGGCCATCTGTGGAGGGCAGGATACTTGAACTGGGAAAGGATGCTCTTTCCCTTCCCTCCTAGGGAAAGGATTGCAAAATTTTAATTCAGATGCAAGGTCTTCTAGCACTATGTAAACATTTGCTACTTCTGGCTTGCTTGGCTGCAGTGAGCACCTGTAGGGATCTCAGGGTTCAGCAAATAGTATTCACAGAATCACAAAATCACAAAATGTGTTTAAGATCGGAAGAGTCAACAGTGGGTTATCTGGTCCAACCCCCCTGCTCCAGCAGGGTCATCATGATGCACGTTTCCATAGGATTGTGTCCAGACAGCTCTTGCATAACTCCAGTGAGGAAGAGTCCACAAGCTCTGTGGGCAAGCTGTTCTATTGCACAGTCAAGCACACAGTAAAGAAGTTCTTTCTCGCATTAAGGTGAAACTTCCTGCACATCAGTTTCTGCTCATTGCCTCTTTTTGTCCATGCCCTTGACACTCTCCCCTCAAATACTTATTATACATTGATGGGATCCCCACTCAGTTGTTTATTCTCAAGGCTGAACAGGCCCAATTCTCATCCTTGTAACCCTCTGTTGGACTTGCTCAGGAAGCTCCATGTCTCTCTTGTACTGAGGAGCCCAGAATTGGACACAGCACTCGAGATGTGGCCTCATCAGGTCTCATAGAGAGGCAGGAGCACCCCACTCGACCTGCTGACAGTGCTGTTCCTAATGCACCTGAGCTTATCACTCGCCCCCTTTTCCACAAGGGCATATTGCTGGCTCATGGACAAATTTGTTGAAGTTCAGAATGTGCATGATCAGTGGAATCAGTGTTGATATTGAGTCTCCAGAATCTGCACTGCTTTCCTTTTTGTTGTGAGATGTACTTCTGACTAATGAAGTCCTCTGTAATTTAGACCTTGTGCAAATTTGTTTATTCCTCTTTTGATGCCGGATCTATCATGAGACTGTTATCTGACATTCCCAACATGAGTCTGAGTGATTTTTGAGATGTCATTGGAGAAGGTATTTAAATCTTGTGACTTATTTTAAGAATTCTGGTCAGGTGTCAGAAGTTCTTCTGTACTTTACAGTATAACATCAAGAACCAAGGGGTGATGAGCCAGCATCACCTTTTATATGATAGCAATGATAATGTGCATGCATGGTGAGGGGTTATGGGTGGGCATCTCCAGACTTCAGTGCTGCATGGTCTCAGTCTGAGGTAGTTATTCTAATTTCCATTGCATAAGTTGTTTTGGTAACCTTAGATCTTGCTATGTCTCACAAATGCAGAGATAGGGAGGGACACTGGGAAAAAAATATGTTTGGCTGGTGAAGTTGCTGCCGCCTCTTTACACGGTTGAATTTTATGATGAAATTAATACACTCCTTAATCATATGTTTTCCTCCCTACATGTGATTGGTAAAACCAATGCGATTATTTAGAAACACCTACCTGAACCTGAGGGATGTGCCATCCCTCCAGCATTGCTCAGTATTGCTTAAGCATGCAAGGGAATTCTTTGTATACTCTCTGAGTGGCAAACCTTGAACATTGGTCAGCATATTAACATACCTGAACAGCTTTAGCCTAGAAACACAGGGTTTTCTACTTAGGTGTTTCACTTTTGAATTTTTACTGTGTCTCCATCTCTCCTTGCATGACAAAAAAAGAGCTGGAATTTAACACTAATTTTTGTGCTGAAAGAGTGCAGAGTGATCTTCTCCAACCTCCATGTTTCTTTCTAGCTTTTTTTTTTTTTAAACTTCAGGCAAAGTTGCTGAGCTTCTGTGGTCAGACTAAAGTAGGAAGCACAGAAGGACTTCTGAAATGACATCCTATCAACAGAAGAGTGCCTGTCTCTCTTCTTTTCTTCTTTTACTTTAAACTATCCTGTAAGGTTAAGAAAAGGTAAGAGGGTTTTAGAGGCTTTTGCCTGCAGTATAATGGATGAAAGAACTGCAGAAAATGGGAGAAAAATTTCGGGAAAATTTTTCTGAGCCCCAACAAAAATGACCAGTTGTGAAGAAATCTGTGAAACTGAGACTCATGGTGTTACTAAGTAAATTGCTAACAAGACAAAGGTAGGCTATGTGAGCAGTTCAGACGTGACTCCCTGGTTCTGTTCTCTTCTCTGTTCTCTTCAATCCGTGTTGATTTTGAATATTAATTTTAGATAAAGAAGTAGGTGTGTTTCTTTATGCAAACATAATAAAGGGTGAAAAATTATGCATGAGGTGTACCTCATGGCGAAGCAATGGAATAAAAATGACACGATGTTCCTACTGTGTGCAGTGGTGATGAACATGGTTGTAAGAGACTAGCTATAACATAATTCTTTCTTTCTTTCTTTCTTTCTTTCTTTCTTTCTTTCTTTCTTTCTTTCTTTCTTTCTTTCTTTCTTTCTTTCTTTCTTTCTTTCTTTCTTTCTTTCTTTCTTTCTTTCTTTCTTTCTTTCTTTCTTTCTTTCTTTCTTTCTTTCTTTTTTTCTTTCTTTCTCTCTTTCTCTCTTTCTCTTTCCCTCTCTCTTTCCTTCTTTCTTTCCTTCTCCCCTTCTTTCCTTCTTTATTTCCTTCATTCCTTCCTTCTTTCTTTTCTTCTTTTTCTCATTTTCAGGCTGCTGTTTGAGCTACAAAGCCCTAAGAATGGCATATGTCCAAATAATGGTTGTTACAAAGTTTGCATTACTAACGTAATTAAAATGGAACAAACTTTTAGACCGCCTTTCTTAAGACATAAGCCAAAGTAGAAACCCCTTGTGATGGTGAGAAGATGCCATTCCCCCAGGGACACGTGCTGCTCAGCAGCAGGAGACTCCACACAGCAGTCGACCATCATTACAGCTGTGCATTATAGCCACGCTTCTGGAATGGATCGGGGAAATCTCCTGCCAGGAAAAAGGTGTGTCTGGGAAGGAGTAAGCTACATATTATTTCACTTTAGGTCCTGTAAAAGCTAACCCACTACTCTTTGAAGACTAGTACCTGTATTTATGTAAGTGGTATAATACGGGGAGACATGTAGGCCATTAGCCTACATTCATTGCATAATCAAAGCTGTTGAAGGCTTGCAAACTAGTAAAACATTTGTGAGGAAAGCAAATATCTAAACATTTTAGAGTTATTTAATCTAATTTTGATTGGATCTGGTAACCTAAATCAAAAATTGGACACTGCTGCTGAAGCAGTTATAGAGGCCAAAAATAGAGAGGTGCTCTTTCATGCTGATTGTCCAAGTTAAGTAATCAAACCAAAAGTTTTAATTGGCATATCAATGGGGAAAGTCATGTCAAGTCACTTCTGGCATTTCAGGTAACAAGCACTCATAGGAACATCTTTCACGTTTGGTCTCGGAGAATTCTCAACATGTATCATCAGGTTTGGGCAGAATAGAGCAGAGGATAATGCATTCTGATATCATGAGACCATCACAATCCACATTAGCTGAGATGCAGAACCCTTCTGTAATTATCTGTACTTACAGAGGGTATTTTGATGAAAAAAATACATTTGCAGCCACATATACAGAATGAGATGAACCTGAAAGACTGATATTTTCACACATTACTTTCCCAACTCTAAGCAGCCCTCTTGGGGCAAGATGCTATTCTGCCTACTGTGATTACTCGCTGCATCCACATGCTGAGTAAATATTCACCCTTTATTTTTGGTAATGGAAGAAATAGTAAGTTTCCTAATGTATGTGAATGTATGCAGCCATGTTGTCTATTTAAAAATAATAAAAATATAATCTAGAAGGGGAATACACGTGCATTAATTTCTTTTCTGCTTCACAAAGTGTGAGGCTGTAGGGGTAAATAAAGATCCACCCATGGTGTAAAACTGGGGCAGGGAAGGAGAGGTTCAGGCCGAATACGCTGGCATAGTTTAACATAGTGTCAATCTAGAAGGGATGCTGTTGATCCTCTGATCATTGCTGGAATATAGTGTAATGGTTCCTTTGACACCTTTGTCTTTTATTTCATCAGTATGTAGTACATGACATTTTGTACTCGTGAAAGGTGCTGAACTGACAGGCCTCGAGACTGAAGTCTTCTCTTTGTGCACATATCAGACGATACATAGACAAACACAGCATCCCCTCTCCGCCTCTTTCTCTCTTTCTTCAACAGCTTTCTCGCTGCAGCTTTCTCATATGACCACCATTTGAAGTGAAAAGATCCTTCGATCTCTGCTGTTTGCTGCTAATATTACCAGGAAGGTTGCTTGCCCTGAGTGAGTTTTGTGGGGTTTTTTGTGATACAGAAAAATTTCCATGAATTTAAGTAATTCCAGCTCATTTCATGTGGGTCACAGACCGTCCATTAAGCTGTAATATCTTAAGGTTGCCAGTGACCCGCACTAGACTTGATCTGGTAACCTCTAGCACAGGTGAAATGCCCCATATCCTATTTCCACTCCTGCTCGTATATGAATCACTCAGTATAAGGTTAATCATGCATACAAGAGACTTTTTTCTCTGAAGTACACAGTAGATCTGTATTTTTGTCCTTTCAATCTGTTTGGAGCAGACAAAAGGGATTATGAATGGGCAAAGTAGAAATTACTGTTAAGAAATTTGTGTCTTTATTGACACAGCACAGAATTCACATTGGGAATACTGGATCCACCATGCAAATCAGAGAGAACAATTTTGCCCGCAGTATGGACTTCCAGTGGTTTTATCATTCTTGCACTTAGAGGGAAGAAGAGTGCAGGGGAAGGAATTATTGTCTCTTCTCAGTTTTTAATAATGTGATGTTGTAGTGAAACAGAAAATATGAAAATATCCACGTTGAGAACCAACAGCTTGCAAAACTTAACTTCAAAATTTATAGTTAGTTTCTGAAGTTGGCATTTTCCCAATGGATTTTCCAAAGAGGTATTTTATGTTTGTCTATCATCTACTTAAAAATAAAATAGTGCAAGTTTGAAAAAAAGAAAAGTTGCAATCCTCAAATAAAAAATTCACACATAATAAATAATTACTTAATTTTTTTTTGAAGAATATTTCAAGGAGATACACTTGTTAACAGTCTTGTAAATTATTGCACCAAACCAGTAATATAAAGGAAAAAACTATATATGTTTGTGTGAAAAACTGAAAAAGAACAGAGTTTTTAAATAATTTTTACCTCTAAAATGACTTAGGATGAGTTTAATATTTTTAGTAGTAGCATCATATTCCTATTTCACTGACCCATACAAGGAATCATATGAACATATACTTAAATTATTTTTGTCAGGACTGCCTTTGCATTAAGGATCTGTTTAGTGATTAAGGGTAAAAAACTGCCCCCTATCATTTTTCACACTTGCATTTACTCATACTTTCAGACTTGTCTCAGCTAGATCAACTAAATTTTCCCTGAAAGATTGAGAACATATACAGCCTCACTCAGTCACCGTCCAGAAGGAATTCAGTTATTTCAAGAAGTCTCATTACACCAGATCCTTCTATTGCCTCCTGTTATTTATCTTTCAGTACTATCACCTTTTACTACCCTTTCTTCTTCCTTAATTCAAATTAATAAAGTCCTGCAGTGAATGATTCTTCAGTTCCTTTGAAATTTCTTTTGAAAGAGTGAGAAGTCCTCAAAAATCACAATACTCATAAAATGGTTGAGGGAGAAAAAATCCTTTATTCTTTCCTCTAGACTTCAGTGACACTATGAAGTTTCACATAATTTGCAGACTGCATCTCATAAAATACTGGCAAAATTTATTCAATTCAAATTAAATAGATGTAGCACAGAGTAATCTTTCTCTATTAAATATGTCACTTTTTGCAATTGTTTCTTAATATCCCGCACAGCTTCCATCTAAGATTAGCACTTTCTTTGCTGCCACAGTTTCACTAACCTACTGAATTATTCACTGAAGCATAACCTTCAGATATCAGGTTAGAAAGACCTTGATTATGGCAGGAAGTGAACTGTATAAACCATTTTTCTTTAAAAGAAAATTTCTCAGTATAGAAAAGTCTGAAATGAGATAAGTATTAAATGTGTGTAAAAATTAAGTTCATAATTGATAGGAATTTAGTCAGCTGTGACATTTCTGTATTTTGTTTATAATAATGTACAATAACATTCTAGATACCACTTAATAGTGTAAAACCACATGCGTTTTCATGGTGCTTATTTAAAGTACAAACCAGGGTATCCATGTTGGTCTCAGCTGTAAAGTAGAGCTGTGGAATCTCTCACACAGATTTAACATACTGCACAACAGATTTATGTCCAATTTCTGATTTTTTCCCACTTCCTGAAAATTACTTTTAAGGGTCTCTCAGCTCCAGAAACCAGAAAATGGTGACAGTGTGGGAAGCTTCCCTACAGCAAACCACTGTTATTGACCATTACTTTGTGCCAATCCGCTGTTGAAAGGTCATTTGAATACCTACCAAGGAGACAACAGCTTCGGGAATGCTTCCTTTCCGAGGGCTGAAATACAGACTCACCACTCACTTGTCTGCTTCTCATGACCTGTCCAATGGCACCCAGGAGCTGAAACGTAATTGTGAAGTTTAACAGGCTTTTAGAGGTACTATGATAGCAAAATGTCAGGGCAAACAACATTCTACAAATTATTCTGCTAGTCAAGCGTACAAATTTTCATAATGACTTGACCTAGAATAGGAACAAAATGTGTTTTCCTAACGTGGGTGATAACTGCATAATTATGCAACTGATTCTGTTAATATTATTAGCCTTATGTTACTTTCCCAGATGTCAGAGAAATGGCACAGAAGGAGAAAACAGGTGGCAAGTTTGTTGGATGTTGCATATTAGTGCAGTTCATAACAGAATTTTCTATGCAGATTTGTTGACCGCAGTTTGAAGGACTATAACACAAACATGCTGCACAAGGATTTAACGTCTTGGGTGTAGCAGGGGCTTCAGCAAATTCTGTGCTCTGCTGTGAAATGTTCAGTTCCTAAGACGAGTTTAAATCTCTTGTTTCCTGATCTCTATCATTCTTTCTCCTAGTGTTTTTGGTTTTGCAGGGCTTTTTGAACATGTTAGGGTGTTACTTTTGAGTAGCTAAATTTGTATTGAATGATTATGTGAATTTGTAAGTCAGGTATTGTTTCAAAAGAAATACAAGTAATGTAAAGGATACTATTGATTTAACAAACTTCTAAAAATATAAATATATCTATTACTCTTCAAGAGTCCTTACATAATAAGAAGCATTTAAAAGCAGTGGGGGAAATAATAAAAATTGGATTGATACTGTGGATATAGAGATTATTTTTTTCTTTATGTTTTGATATATATTATGCATACATACATCATAAGAACATATACAGTCATGTATCCTTGTATATATTTATTTAATAATTTAAATTTGTATTTATTCTGTGTTTATTAAAGAATTACACCTTTGACAAAAAGATCTGCAACTGTGAGATTTACCAGACTACCATGCAAAAGAATTAAGTTTCCTATATGGGAAAGAGGCTAAAATGTGTATTTTGGGAAATTGAGAATTTTAGACTTAGAAATATATGTTGGAAGTCACTGTGGGCATGACTTAGTATATGTTGCTCATTTCAGTTAAGTGCATCCACTGAAACTGCTTGGGAATTGTGTTGAGAGGGCTTGCAATTCTGAAGTTCTGTATTTTTGCCTTTTAGTAAGGGTTGCTAGAAATCTTGTCAGGCTTAAAATAATTGGAAGTAAAGTACAAAATCAGCACTAAAAATGGAAGTTGTAAAAGACAGAAAAGATTGTGGCAGTGGTTCCTCCAATAAAATAGACGAAATGAACATTTCATTATGTGCAAGGACATTGCATGATAATCTGAAAACCTGATTAAAAGAAATGCTATTAAATTGATTTTTTACGTTATTTTTTTCTTTTCTCAATTAATTGATCTGCCATCAAACCAGCAAAAAGGTTGTGTAATCTGAGGCTAACTACCTTTTTATAATTTTTACCTTCTCTCTTTCACAGAAATCTTTTGAAGAAACAGCTGGCTGTTAACATGCAGAAATTTTTCCTTCAGTGGAGTGATAGAACCCAAACTATGGCAAAAAACTGTTGTCTCTGAAATGGCTTTCTTAATTTCTGACACTGGATATGCACTTTTGCAGAATCCTTTAGAGCTGGAAACAATCGAATTAAAATCTGGTGAAAAATGGAAAAGTGTTGCATCAAAACTTGCTTTTCGTTTTAGGACTGTGTGTAATTGATGGACAAGTGTGGACTTCGAAGTGTACACTTTCTTCAGATTTGTAGGCATTTGGAAGGTTAATAGCAGACATATGTTACTGTGGTTGCCATTGGCAACCCCTGTGATTTGGGTTGGGTTCAAACAGCCTCTCAACCCCACTTGTACCCACTCAGTAATTCCCAAAGCTAGCCATGCAGATTGTTTTGGGGATGGCATTTTACATGTGTGTCTAGTTGTCTCTTCTGTATTCATTTATCTAGACATTTTTGTTTATTCCATCTCCACATTACACAAGTGTGGATGAATCTTGGCTGACAACTTAGCAGTAAGGAACGGAGAGAGATACTATCTTCCTCATTTAACAAAGAGTGAACAAAGATTTTAAGACTCACAGAAAGTTTAAAAGAAAATAGAGATCACTGCTGAATATTGCTGCTGAAGTGTCTGAGGCTTTACCTTCCTTTCCCTTTTCTCTTGTGTCCATGCAGAAACATGCCTAAGTCTTCTGTGCCAATGGCTCCTTTAGATTGCTACCAGGGATAATATGTTGATTCTTGGAAAGAGCTTTGGGATTCCTAGCTTTTATTATAACTTTTTTTTTTTTTTTTAGTATGATGGCATTCAGACTTTTAGGCATATGTGTATGTCTGTATGTGCATATTTGCTATTCTTGGAATCATTAAATATTCACTGTCATCACAGATTCATATACACACATTTTTTGTGATAAATTGCATATACTATTTGGGATAGCCAAGCTACTTCAGGAACTAATTGCAGGTACACCGTGGAAGTGGAAGCTTTTTCAAAAAATCTATTTTTCTTCTCGTTAAACAGCTCATAGATACATTCTCCAGTCACAATGGGATTGGTAAAGGACTTGTGAAGCCATGCCCCAAGGCAGGCAAACCGCACCTAGGGAGATCTAAAATATTATCCAGATAACATGAAATGGAAATGCTTTTCAAACATTGCTAAGCAGCTTGGATGAAATAAAAAGAAACTTCTGAACCCTATTGTGTCCACACTTAGTCCAGACTTGGACCAAATATCTATAGTGACCCCTTTCCCTCCTGCCTATCCTGCCTCTCCAAAGCTTGACTCTGTTGCTATGTTGTGCATTACAAGGGAAGAAGCAAATGTGAGGCTGTGTACAAATCTGTTGATGGTAGTTTTCAAATCTTCAATCGTGTTCTGCAGGAGAAAACACACAGTCATTGTTGGACTCTCTGAAATGGGTGCTTTTGTTCTGATTAAGGTATTAATCCAGCACAGCTTCAATCATTTCCTTTTGATGGCTCATGCTTTCTGAGGCACATTCTTGAAAGTGCATGGTTATGCCTGTTGGACAATCACATGCAAAAGTGATTTTTAGAAGTAATGAGGAATATAGCAAAATACTTATAAATACAGTTTACTGTTATATGTCATGACCTCCTCTCCTTAGTCCCCAGAGATCTGTTTAGTACAAGAATAGCTGAACAGAGGTAGAGTCTAGCTGCCCTCTTCAGAGTCCTTCAGGTACCTGCTCTGGCTAAGGGCTCTCTGGTAATCATCTCTAAATTGTGAAATTGTTCAGGGCCAGTTAGTGATAATTACATGCATAGTGAGGGATTTGCACAAACAGGTGTGGATGTTTCTAATGCAAACTGATGTATTATTATTCTGAATGTAGCTTGAGGGGGTTAGTAAGGACCACAACAGGTTTCATAACCCTGTGTACACCCAAATGGCCACCCTTTAGAGAGGTAGTCTCTCCCTTCTCCTAAACAGGGGAAGGCATGAAGGGAAGCCTCTGCTCTCTAGCATGAGCTGCTACCGGCATCCATCTCCTGCTTCCTCCCACTCTGCACTATCATGACTAATATACCTGCACTATATTTAAGTTCTCCTGTTAACAAGCCAAGAAACTTTGACTTTTCCTCAGATCAGGAAGCCACTGTAAATACATTTTATTGAGTTGCACTTAAAAAAAACCCAGAACTGGATAAACTGTCTCCCAGACACATGAAATGGAGATGGTTGTGAGAGAATGGTGAAAGAAAAAGGTCACAAAGAACGTTGTGAAAAGCTTAAATATGAAAAAAGAAAAGAAAAAAAATCAGGATAATAAAGATGGGAATGTATTTAAAGATTGCAAGAAAAGGGAACTGATGCAGGTAGATTCAATATTTACAAATGTCAGTGAAAAATTAATTTGGAAGGAAATTGCACCAAAGGGGCTATGGGAAGGAAACTATTAGGAAGGGAGGAAGGAGGAGGTGAGTGGGAGAAGTGACTGAGGGAAGAACAAAAGAAAGAACAAAGAAAAGAACCTATCTTGCTCTGCAGTTATTGTGTTTTGGCGATAAATATTTGCAGGTGGTTACAGTAGTTATTTCCCTGCTTCTCCTCCCCTTTTTCCTTTCAGAACCAGCTCACAAATCAGTAAAATATCCAAAACAGATGAAACTCTGTAAAAAAAAGTGTGTTCTGTGCCTAAAAGCACATCAGTCACTCCACAACATCCACATCACTGTAATGATGTTTTCCTCTTTCTCAGTGCTAGGAGCCACATGGAACTGACCTGTCCTCATATTACACTAAACTGGAAGCAGCCTCTCTCTTTTACAAACAAACAAACAATACAAGTTTTAATTTGAGCTTTTTCACAGATCCTGGGCTTGTTGCTGTTTGTGTGCTAAGGTTTTCAGCTGCGCTTGGCACATTTTGGGGTTTTTGCATTTACTATTTTTGTGCACACTAATAGTAACTTACAAATGTAAAATGTTTCTGGGAACCTGCCCCATTTCAGTCATTCGCACAATTCTGTGCCCACAGGGTGGCCCAGCTTTCCTCCTTCTCTGTCTGCTGGGGGCCTTGGGGCTGTGAATATATTTTAGTTTTTTGCTGCGCAGATTCCGAAGGAAATCAGAAAATGTTTGCACGTGCATCTCTTGCATATTTCTGTCATTTCTCTGATAATCTTTGCTGGTGGTTGCGCTGCATTTTGTGCACGGCGGTGGCAGTTTCACCTGCCCACTTTTATGTGTCATTAGCTGTCACCGTGCTACCGTGACTGTGTAGACAAGTCCTCACCGAGAGCAGCTCCGGCATCATGTCTGGGCCTTGTAAATCCTGGCAGCAGTGCTACGCACGCTGCAAAGGCTTTGTGACAAAATAGAAAAATGACAATTAATGATGGCTGAATTCGGGAGACGGAGGAGGAACACACTTTGGTCACGTAGAAAGATGCATTTAGGGGCTTTCAAGCACAAGACAACACTTTACATTTCAGGTTACAGTTTTAAAGCCTGATAGGAAAAACCCCTTCATCCTGCCGAGCTCAAAGCCCGCATTAGTATCTGCCATTTGCAGAGCCTCCCTACTTCGTCAGGGGCTAATTTTCTTCTGATGGGAACATCACTGGATGATTGAAGTATTATCACTTTGAAAAGAACTTTAATCGTGTGATCAGTCCATAAACTAGATTTTACTCAGTGTGAACTGGGGTGCCGGGCCTGGCCCCCTTGCCTTCAGGGGAACCACTCACTTCAGTAAGGTTTTGCATGGTCTGGATTTTGGATTTAAGAATAAATGCTTTATTTTCTGCCAAATATACAATAAGAGTTAATCTTAGTAAATTATTTTAAGCTTTGCAAATACTAAAAATACATGTTCATTTAGTGTGCAGGAGTTTTGTTTACAATGGGCATTAAACAGAGGGAATGTCAGTGTAAGAAGAGGTGGACTTAATGGGTTAAAAACTGTGTAAATGTTACTCTAGTTAAATTACAGCTTGTTGTTCAGATGAATACTCTCCACTTCTCATATAGCTTTAAATTATGGACAAATGCTTGCAATTGTGAACTACCTACATTGTGGCTGCCTGTTCCCAGGCTTCATCAACCCTAGCTGTCCAATGGGATTACTGTAAGCTTTCACGGCAGTCTGCCAGCCACTGATCAGAAATTCATATCCCTGGATGTTAGATTGCTCTCTTTATTCCATCCTTGTGATGGCTGTGATTGCTGTCATGGTGTTAGGTTAGAAATTAGCATTTTGTGGCCCAAATTTTGCCATCCAGAACATAATCAGAAAAAAGAGATGGGGNTTCATCTGTCAAAGAAGGGAAATGCAGTGTTACCATGATACAGATGTCTACGAAACTTAGGTCAGGAAATGTTGTGGTATTTATGGTCCTATTTGGTGAATTCTTAGGCAGGTGGTGTTTTTCTGTTACTGCAGACCTCTGTTCATAGTTTAATGCTTTACCTCTGATAAAACAAAAAAAATAGAGTAAATAAATAAAAATCCATCAGTGAAACTATAGGTGGGCTTCAGAAACTCTTAAATTAAAAAAGCAAGGGTCTCTAGCAGATACTTTCAAAGACATGCTGAATTAATCACAAGAGGCTGGTTAGCAGGAGGTCAGAGAAAGACTTCTTAGCATCATTTTGGGTCATATGTCTAGAGGCGATGGCAGTATGTATGTGCTGTATTGTAATATCCCTTTCCTAGTCCTCTGTCTCAGTCAGAAAAGGCTAAACACATATTGCATAGGGCTCTTGAAAGGAAAGAGACACTGGCAAAAATCAGTAGTTGGGAGTTTTTTTCCTGTTCTTTAAAACAGAGTCATGTCTGTCTGGCTAATTTAAATGTGACATTGTTTTTTATCAGATTTGTACTATATTCAGCATGTTGTATCCCTTGTATTTTGTTTTCTAAATGTGTTATATCTGGTGATGCAAAGGTGGTGATTAAACAGCTCAGCAGAAGTCACTGATAGATTTAATGAACATTTATTATTGCTCTAAATAAATATTTCTCTATTAATCTGTTTCAAAACAATTCATCAGGGCTTATTACAGAAAATTATAGAAAACAAGTGTTAAAAATTTAGTGTAGAGATATGGTTAGGTCCTTAAAGGTAGCTTGTTATCCTTTTTAGGCAACTCACAGACATGCTAATTTTTTCTGTCATTAGCACTGAACAAGCTGGAAGGATTCTGACATGCGAGGTGCACAGATTCTGTTAGGAGCCTTGATTTTTATCCACCCAAGCTTATCCGTCATCTTTAATCATGCAAAAAGCAGGATTACTTAATCATTTCATTTTATTGAAAAGAAAAAGAAAGATTTACATTAAAATGATGACATGCAAGAAAAAAATAAATTGAAAATGATTATGAAGAAAATGTAACATAGGGACTAAAGCTCCATTGGCTCTGTGACGCTCATTTAAAGCAATGATCTAGTAAAGCCAAAGTATAAAAGTAATGATAATGTTAGCAGTGGAAGTGTAAGCATCTCTGCATTTTTACGTGCATTCTGACATGGGGTGTGTAGTTGATTAGAGGAGATAACTAAGGAAGATACTTTTTTTTTTATCTAAGCTCTGTTTATTCCTTGATTTAAGTTGCATCTTTGTCTGAACTAAGTGTATTTTATCACACAAATGTTAAGAGGCAAAGCATACCAGCATTTTCACAAGCACTTCAGTATGCATCTGCCTGCCTGTTAATCTTCCTATAGAGGATAGACAAAAAACATCCTGATTTTTAGACTATCTATAAAAAACCAATTGATTTAGTGCAAGTGTAAATTTTGTTTTTGAGATAAAATTAACAAATTATTAATGAATGCCTTCTGTATCTTTTGGATCTTAGACATTGCACTTTATTCCATATCTGTTCTAGGCTTCCTACACTTAATTTAATGTACTCCTTTTTTTGTTTGTTCTCTTTTTACATTTTGAATATTCTTTTAAGTTAATTTTTATTCTGATATCAAATGTATGTCGAGTCATATCAGAATTTAGGTAGTAAAGGAGGTGGAGAAAAATATACCTGCAAACTTTTGATGCCACAAAACATTTGTTTAGGAAACATATTATAGTTCCCAAGAGAAAGTTTGCTAAAGGATAAAACAAGGACATATTTTTGTATGTGAATATGCACAAGTGGTGTATTTCATAAAAGAAAATTTATTAAAAGGACAACACTTTTAGGTTTTGGTCTGATATTTACATAAAATGGTGCATTAAACAAGTAATTACATTACAAATCAATGTTTAGCAATTAGGTCATTAATAATTCATTCAACTGTAGTTAGTTGAGTAAATTTAAGGTTGAATACTCTGGTATCAAATTGTTTTCGGTACATAAACATTTAATGAAATCTGAAAAATACCCAAATTTTTCCTTTAATACATAACATTTCTAGGTCTTGAATATTCATTTTATTTAAAGAAGTGAAAAAGAGAAAACAAAGTTCAGGGTTTTTTTTCACCAGTGTGAGAATCATGCATTGTTATTAGAATTGAAAGTGTAGATATAAGAAAAAAGAACAAGAAAGATAAAAATAGGTGTATAGAGATATATTTGTCTTCAGTCATTCTTCTCTGACATTAGCTCTGGACACTGCTTGGCTGTGAGAGCTGACTGTTTTGAGAGGTAACCTTCTAGCAGGAGAGAAGTGGTTAAAAATGTCTTGGAATGAAACCATAAGACTAAGGAAAAGATTAGGAATCCCTAAATGTAAGAACAAGTCTTGTTTTATGTTGTTTCTGAGTTCTGAAAGAATGTAGTTATAATTACAGGATTTTTTTTTTTTTCTATAAGGGATTTAACCATCATATAGATTCCTTCTGTTTATATAAATACTCTCTCTGCTGACATAGATGCTTTAAATATTTGGGATTTAAAATACCTGCATATACGTGAAAAAAACAACGAACCAAGCTACAAAAACAACAAGCAGAGCCCCTCTACCTCAAAACAGACAAACAGACAAACTAACTAACTAACTAAGCATAAGTAAAACAAAACCACTTTTATTTTTAAAAATATATTCTATTTTTGCTCTTCCTGAGTGCATCCATCTGTCTTAAAATTTCACAAATCTTAGAAATTGAACTGGACTCAGTGAAATATTTTAATGTAGGACAAATGTCAGCATTCTGCATAGTAACTCTGAACATTTTTGGACACAAGAACAATGGATTTGTACATTTTCTTCTAATAATAGAAGAGAATATAAGGGATTTTATACAATATACAGCTACTTCCCTTATTTCATACATGCAGACTGAGTAAAACATTGAGGATAAAAAAGAGCCTTTCAACAATTAATTTTCTTCTGAACTAAATAATCTTTCTATATTGCTGTGAATTAACCTAGACAGTACTTATATTATATAGTTTGTATAACCAGTGTTATCTTTCTGATTCATTCATATGACTTTCCTTAACATGGTCAAATATATTTTTCTCACTATTTCTTTTAAGGAAGTGGAAATAATTTTCTTTCTTTCTTTTCTTTTTCCCCCAAGCTTACAGTGGTTATTCTTATGGCATTATTGTTTTTTAGATATGGAATTAGTGTTTTTTTGATCGTTGTCCGGAAAACAGAATTATTTACTGAAAAGAATTAGGTCTGATCTTATACTGACTTATTTTCATGCTTCTAAGGCTATGTCCTTAAAAGACCTGCAGATGTATGTTTACAATTTGAGTATTTGCTTATCTACTTGCAAAATGTTAGCAAGTATTTTGCTTTTTTAGATTTTATCAGAAAACTTATATTTAACAAAAAATTTGGATTTTTCAATATTCACCATGCTATAACCTGAAGAATCTTTTTTTTTGTTCCTTTTGTGAATGAATTTTGTGCTTTAAATCGATTTTTTTTAAACTTAATTTTATCAATATTGAAAGTCTTTTAAGTTTTCATTGATTCTAGGTAAATGATAGTCATAGTACTGAAGGTAGATGCCTATTATTTTTTATATGAAAGAACATGAAAGTCTCATCCAGTTGTTAGAAATAATGAAAGCATAGTAGTCAAAATGAGCAATGATGAGTGATAAAAAATCTGGACCAGATTTTAGTCGCTATGACCTTTAAGCAATAGGTGGCAGTGTTACCTAAATACTCTTTGCTTCCTATTGGAAAAGAATGGGAGTACTTAGGAAGGAACAGGACGTTTGTTTTACTTGTACATAATTGCAGATTTGTACATACAAATTTCACATCATTAAGGATGTTTTCGAAAAGTTCTCCTAAAAAATTAAACTCAGTATCTACTATCACCTAAAACCTCCACATTTTTATGTTTTCTGATTTATTAGTTATAACATGATATTGAAATCTAAAATATTCAACTTGTGTCAGAAAAACAAGAACATTTTCCTACTAAATGCTGTATTTGAAAATGTTATCCATCTTAACTCCATTACATATTTATAGTAATAAACAACAAGCACATTTTTGAAAATATATTACAGAATATACTTTTCTGATTTATTACAAATTTATAAATTTAGGAGCTTGTTGATAAAGCTTATAACACAAAGGGCTTCTTTAGAGATTACAGGATAAACTTTATGAATTCTTTTTGTATGTATAGCAGAGTATCACAGAATAGACCTGCATCAATATAAAAATCCCTCTTTATGTACAATCCTTTCCACACCTGAAAAGCATGCAATAACAAAACATGAAAAAAAAACAAATATGGCATTGCTTATCAAAATTGATGCCTTATTATAAGTTTCTAAACCAAATGTGCCAATATACATATATTAATTTAAATATAAAATGTTTCACAAAATGCAACATTGTACATTACAATCAAAACCAATTCATTTAAGCCATTTTGGTCTTCTGAGTGTTACTTAGGTATATCTCATCATATAATAATTAAAATACATACTGACCAATGCAGCAGCCATATTCCATACCATGTGTTCTACCTCTAGGATACAGCTTTCATACAGTAGCAGTTCCAAGGGATGTGTTCATCAGTGTGTGATAGAAACACTACGCAGTACTTTTTTGCAGTTTGAAGTGGAGTGAGGGGGAGAGGACTTGTACAGCATGTAGTCTTAGTTTGATAATTATGCCTTATCTATTTACTATGGTATCAATTTTTGGTTTAAAAGCAGGATGCTGCTTGTAAGAAGGAGAATAAATGATAATCATGCTAGAGAAAGAAGATAGTGATGGATAGAAGCAATGATGAAATGTGTCTGATAGGGGAGTTTTCTGTACCACCATTTCGTTGCTGCTCTGGGATTACAGCAAAATGGTGGCTACTTATATTTTATGGAAAATGTAAATTTTATGGTAACCTTCCTATAGACTCCAAATTGCTTCTCTCCTCCATCCCTATTACACTGTTAGAACCAGTGCGTGGTTTGCCTTCTGAATCTTATAGCACTACAGAAAAGGAAAAGCTCAGTTGCAAAATTTTGCATCTGCAATAAAGACATCACTTACATGAGATTAAACCAAAGCATAATCAAATGGGAAGATCATATTTTCCTACATCTACAGATAAGATACTAAATGGCCATAGGTAAATAAGATTTAGGAGGTATTCTTGTTTTGCGCAGCACTGTAGCTACTGTAGCTGAGGCAAACATTTGTGACTGCTTTTGGTTTTTGGGGTAAAACTTAGTCTGTACTATCAAAAAATGCTTATAAGTAGCAGATCTTAAGAAGGAGAAATGAGATAAAGTCCTAAGGCTTTGTTTTTTAGCCTCACTGTTTTTCTGTTCCAAATAGCTGACATGGTACGGAATGACTAAACTGTCTTGTAAAAGATCCCCTTATCTACTGTCTTTGGCAGGGGTAAGGTGCTGAAACAGTACCTTACTGAAACAGCTTTTGGGTTTTGTCACTTTCCAGAAGGATGTGACTTGTGATAATATGATTTTTCCCAAGTACGTATTTTTTAGAAATGAAAACAATTAGAAAACATGGCTCTAAATATGATTTTCTTGTTATCTACACATGTTAAAATACAAAGAATGCAGGAAAAGAAGAAGCAAAGGGAAGTGAGCAGAACCAAATTAAGAAAACGAAGTGAAAGGAAGAGTTGTGGAGGACTATTAAAATATTGGCTTTTCCTTAAATACTGAAGGAAAGATCACTTACAGAATACTTTCTTTCTGAAATTATTCTGTTAAAGGGTATTATTAAAATATGAGGCATTTGTAAGATACAATTTTATCTCTCTGCAGATAGATATTTAAATTTAAATGTATATAATATTATCTAAAATTTCCTTGCTGCATTTTATGATGTTCTTGTTGTAAGATAACTCAGTTCTGAAGTTGTGAGTTTTTAAATACCAGAAAAATAATCAAATATTTTTAAAAATCACCTTCCAGAGACTTGTTGCATTGTTTGCCAGGTGGATATAAGGAAGTGACAAAGTATTGAATTATAAACATGTCATAAGAGAGTACATGCACTGATACTACTTCTCTTTGAAGAAGCAGGTTGTTCTGCTTATACAGCAGCCTTTCTTCCCTCGAATTTTTTTACAACTTATTGAATTTGGCGTTGTGATGGCTGTGTACACGTATATCCATATGAAAATATACCCTATCTCCAGACACGCTGGTTACCTGTAAGTAGAAAGGGCGAAAGGTTACTGAAGTTTATTTGGATGTGCAGGAACACACTAGCCCTGTTAGCAGGTCCTGGCAGCTGGAGACAGAAAAGGTGCTGTGTTCCCAGGGTGCCTCCAACTCCCACCTCGCCCTCCACGTGTTTTACACACGTGAATCTCTCAGGGTAAACAGGGAGTCACAGCACGAGGTAAACACAGCATTGCTCTGAATCATTTCTGAGGAGTGCTTAGATTTAAACCTCAATTTTATTTTTATTTTTGAATTATTTTGCCCTGAAATGCTCAAACATATTTGAATAGAGATGTTAAATGTAAAAATGGCAAGGATATAAATATTTTTATGGTACAGTCATAAGCTTTTAGTTGCAACATGACTATTTGTTACTCCAGTTTCTTATTTATAACTTGAAAATTGGCAACATTACTAGGGAGGATCAGGTTAGGAAGTCATTCTATTTTATGCCTAACAAAAATCCCACTGATCTCAAGCTACATGAACTTACTTAAAGTTGGATTGATTTTTTTCCTTTGTAATTTGTTTTTTTTTTTAGCTGTGTGTATTTACATGCTAAGATTAGAGTACTTTTAAGTTCTACACTAAATGAAATAACACTCAGGAAGACCTAAAAATCCATTTCTTTATTTTGCATATTTAAAGAGAACTGATGTGCACAATACTTTGATTTTAATAGAAAAAATAATAAACCTAACCCCACTTATATCGATGTCTTAATCTTTCAGCATTATTAATCACACTCTAAAACATAATTTTACGTGCTAAATATTCTATGTAAAACTGCTGAATAATAACATCCATATTTGTCTAATGTACTAGAAATATTTCTGGTTTATGGAGGAGTTCTGTAGTCATTTGTTTTATAGAAATACACCTTTTGGTTCTTAAAAATAAAGGACAAATATATGAGCACTAGTTTTAGTATAAGCACTTGAACTTACATAATAAGAATAAGAAAAAATATCCCACTAATTTCATAATGTGCTCATAGCAAGTCCAAACAACAGCAAAAGTAAACTGAAACATGTAAAATTCTAAAAAATCATAGCTGTACAGATTAACATTAGTTTAGTCCAAGTCTGACAGAGTTGCTGATGTGATTTCTGTTTTCACTGTGAATAAAACTGAAATCATGTGTGTCAGAAGATGTGATTAAAAAATAATTAGATACAAGGGTTTATGGCATGTTGCTATAAATTTGTAAGTGTAGGACATTAAATATAAAGAGAAAATATTTTAAAATCTCAATGAAGTATAAACTGTTCATACCTTGTAACAATCTTAAAAAAAAATTGTTCTCATGTTTTCACATGTAATGATGCTAACACCAATCTGTTGATTATTTTATTTCTCTGTGTCAAAACATATGATAGTCATAAATATACAGAAGCTATTCAGAGGATTTACATTTTCTAATTTCAATCACACATTCAATTAACACCTTTTCTAAATTTTACTGCAGACATTGAATAACTCAAAAGATTTATCCTAACAAAAAAAAGCCCAACAGCAGGGAACAGTCTAATTCTTTTTATTGAACAGGTATTGCTGTCTAATTGGTATGGGATAGCTTGTTTCATGCCTGCAAACTTGCTGTTAGTCTTCACTGTTATTTTTTTTTCAGTATGTTTAAAAAAATTGTAAAAGAATATTAAACCCCAAAACCACATTTCTGTTGTCTTAATTATTTATCTTTAGTAAATATAATGCTTTATAGAATGTTTTCCAAAAGAAGGAGTTCAGAAGGATGTTAATTTTGATCCTGAATTTTAAAAAATCATTGTATTTTGGTATAATTTTGAGGTATCTATGTAAGAGCATTTTGGCTTTTCTGCTTTGTTTTACTGTTAAAAATTATTTATTTTTAAAATTACAATTTAATTTCTTGTTATGAAGCATTTTTAGTACAGTTTTTGTTGTCACTCAAGGGGCAAATTTTTACTAGATAACTCAATAAACTCAGGTCAACAAAATTAATTTCAATTAAAAGGAAAAAACCAACCAAACCACAATACACAAACCAAACGTTTTTCCTTTCTTCTTTTTTTTTTTTTTTTCTCAACTTCTGATGCTGGCAAAGATAAAAGCTGTGCAATTACATCTCAGCAGCCAGAATGCTGAATTTCATTAGATTTGTCAATCAGAAACCTCAATTTACTTGCTCACTTTCATAAAATTTAGAAGCAGGGAACAGAATGGTAACCTAGTCTTCTGTCTGTATGGTTACAAAATTATTTCCAGCCTGTTTATTTATTTGGCAGTGTTTTGGCCAGTTATTTAAAAATTGGCTAGCAATGGGCTACTCTTTCCTCTCTGGGGAGATTTTTCTATTGGTTAACTCACAGTCAGGTTTTTCTTTTTCCCCTACTGATATATTCCATTTATTAATTTCCTCCCATTACTCCTAGTTATACCTCCTTTTACTATGCTAAATAATTCCTTTTATGCTAAATAATTCCTTTTTTCCATTTTTGAGTTATCACTCTGTAACATTGCTGTTCTTTTTTATGGAAACTGTCTCAAATTGGCAAGGTCTGAAATATGCTGAGTTTAATCTGCTATAAAGGACTTTATTGACAATTACTATAACTTAAACACAGTCCTGCTTTAATAAGCTCAGCTAAAACTGAAGTTTGAATAATTTTTGTTAACTGAAGCAAGAAATCTATTAAAAGGAGCCCTCTATTTTGAACTGTTTTGTAGTGATGTAATGGGGCCAAATGATTAAGCATAGCTTAGATGGCCAAAATCCTCTGGGTCAAATTACCCTGTCTGCTGAGAAGCACAACAGGGTTGAAAGAAACAGATGCCGGACAAATGTTTCTGGTAAGGGGAAGAAAACTATTACAAGCCTGTCTCCTTTTTCCAGGGTTGAAGCTAATTTCGGTCTGCTCTCCTTCCCTCTCTGCGTTTTCCTGCAGGCTGGAGACTGCCTAGTGCTGAAACCTCTGGATACCCTCTCCTAAAACACTGCCTTCTCCTCCTGTCTGAGGGAACTGGGGCTCGGTGCTGCAAATTTGGCCTCACTCTTATCCTAGATGGGGAAGAGCTGGATGGGCTCATTAACTGCATGTGCCTGCAAAGCAGCACGCCCTCATGCCCAGGGTCCTACAAATGACTGAGCCACTGAGGAAGAAACATGCTGCACAGTGAGTAGCATCTGCAGATAACTTTTCTGACAGGCTTTGATCAAACTTCATGCCTTGAATGACCCAGCTAGGGACAGGGACAGCAATTCTAGGCTGGTAGCCACTGCAAAGGGAGATGATAGGGTAGGGTGAATGTAAAAAAATGAAAAAGTGTCCTACATTTTCAAACAAGGTAACAGGTTCCCCAGTAAACCTCATGGCATGTTGGGAAAACTTGGATAGTAAACATAGATAAAACATGCCCAGTTTTCTAAACTCTCTTCTATCTCTGCTTCCTTTCCCTGGAGAGACCCCTAAATTTAGTTAGAGACTTTTACACCAGCAGGCTGACAAGGATTGAAAACCACTGCAGTAATGCTGCGCTGATGCATGCTACCACCATGGTTACAGCGGGAGGCTTTGCTGCTCTCTGACACTGTGCATACGACATTAGTAACTCTCCATTTGCATCAGGGCTGGCTGTGCAAAACAGCAACTGGATTCTACCCTGGCTGTTTTTAATAGAAGCTGAGTGCTCATTCCCTTTGACAAGCCAGACATGTTTTAAGACTACCTGTGTCATGTTTTAAGACTACCTCTGTTTGCTTAAATGGGCACTTGGGTTTTTTTCCCTTCAGCTAGTGTCTTTGTAAAACTTTGGTTTCTGTATCTGAAAGAACTGGGCCCTCAAATGTGTGTTGATTATTTATTTTATGCTATTTAATTCTCTAAACTGCTGTGAATTTTTAAAAAGCTTTCAGTGTTATAGCAGTGGCTGTCTTTAATACATTATGTCTTCTGATCATTATATTAGCTCTGATAAAAATTAGGTTTTCTAATATTCATCTTATTTTGCAGTTTAAATCTGCTTTTGGAATATTGTATCTTGTCTTGCAATATGATCTCTTGCTGAGAACACCTGAAAATTCAGAATTTCATATAGGCAAAAATCCTACAAGTACTGGAAAATTGTTATACACAAAAAAAAAATCTTCATTTCCTTTATATCTTGATATAATTTGTTTAAAACTATTCTGCAATCCCTTGGAGCATGTAAAAGTGCTCCATGAAAACAGGTCCCTCTGCCCTTGTTCTTTAGACTGTTGTGAGACTGCTGAAAGATTTGAGTGATGGTGCAATGCTTTTAAATTAAATATAGATTTGGGGTTCTGAGCCTGCTGAGTTGAGTGCTGTAAACACTGGAGGACCAATCAAAACAAACATAAGTGACACAAGTGATCTTCATTGAATCATTTGGAATTTCTCTTGACTTGTTTAGAGACAAATGCTTTTGTGCAATATTGTTTCTAGATCTACTCTGAATTTTCCTTTACAGAGAGTATATAACAAGATAAATAGCATGCTTTCACCTTGAGCAGCTAGTTAAAAATGTAAAGCATGAAGCAAGGGAGCTGTGGCATTTATTTGGACACTCTGTTTTCCTCGTGTGATCAGCTGTATTCCATCTGTGATGAACTGTGCTTTCTGTTTTACAGTATCCTTACTCCATCATGAGCTGTTTATGAGTAAAATTTCCAATTTGAAATTGCTGTGGCTGAGAAGAAAGAATCATAATGTGCATGTGTGTGTGTGTGTGTGTGTGCATGTGTGTGTGTATTCATTAACATTTGGGGTAGCAGGTGTTGAGAGCTCTTTTTCCTTGGTATGAATACATTTTGCATCAGTGGAAAGCACTGAGACATCTTATGCTGCATTCTTTTGTGAGGAGCAGCTTAAGGTTCTTTTTTATTGCTTCACTAGAAGAGGACCAAGCCAAGGCCCTTCTCCAGTGCTAATAGCTCCAGAATATTGCTCAGCTAAGTGATGAAGAGAGTTTATATGCTGAAAATATTTCAGGAAAAGAGTTATCAGAGAAAAACAAAATAAAAAAAAAACCCTCAAATTTAAAAACATTTTAATTGCTTGTGAAACAGGGATAAGAGGGTCAAAATGTCATCTTACAACTTCAATTTCTGAGTGCAGAATACTCATTGGAAAAGTTGGACTTGAGTTGGAAGATTAAATGGTTGTGTAAAGATATGTTTTTTCACTTCTATCATTAAAGAGCTGGAAGGCATAACAGAGAAGCCCATGGAGGGGTATTTATTTACTGTTCTCTTCCTTCTTGCTCAGTGCAAGAGCTTGACCTCACCAGTGGTGTTGATCTGACCCTTTCAGAGGCCTTTTGCATATACAGTGATCATGTTCACTATTAAAAATGTGACTAACTATGGAGAATTTCCTTTTTTAGTTGCAGCAGAAAAATATGCTCCTTTGTCATAAAGGGAAACTATGGAGAAAATAAAGATCAGGCCATTTCAACACCAATCACTTATTTATGTAGTATAGAATATCAACACAGGGAAACAGGGAAATAACGAACAACCCATGCAGAGGTGACTTTAGGAGAGAGTAGACTGAGATGTTAAAAAATAAACAAACCAAGTCTCTGATGAGAGCCACACTTAATACAAAATGCACCTTTCCTCTGAAGGGCGACATCACATGCCTAGAATGTCTCATAGGGGCTGGGAAAAGAAAGACTAGTTAGTGGCCAAGAACACCCTGATGTTCTGTGCTACAAATTGAAAGTGAAGGTTACTTTATTGTAGACTTTATCTTAAAGCAGTAAAACGGGTAGCTGCAGCTACAACTGAAAGTATTGATTTTGTAATTTCAGCAAATTAAGAACAAGACAGGAAACCTATTAAACCTTTCCACTGATTGCCAGGGCACTTTTTGGTGATGCTGGTGCTGACATTAAAATTACATGCGCCTGTCTCTTTAAAGCCAAATATATACATTTTACAGAAGATAGTGCCAGCTAACATGCTGAAAAGGGATCTTTATAAATCTGTGTAATTTCACATTTCAGATGTGAAACTTTTGAAGCCTGATGACATGAATGTCAAGCAGTACATCTAAAATTTTCATAAATTATGGTTCATGTTAGATGTGCTTTCATTACATTTTAATAAATTAAAATTTTCACAAAGCCAGATTTTTTATAATAATAGCAAAGATTGTAACGCTAGTAATAGCATTATCTGTCAGAACATTATGAGTAATGATTATGTAAAAATCTATGTAACAAAGGCTAACAGAAGAAATGATCAAATTATATTCTTCTGTATCTTGTATAAAACAAGTTATTTTATTATGGTAGCAAAAAACCAACTTCTCTTAAAGCAATATTTAAATTACTTTTAAAAATCGGTGTAATTAAATTCATGTGAATGACAATAGTTAAGATCACTTGTTTCATAAAGGATTGTTTTAAAGTTTTACTTTAATATTAGTAAGTATAAATTAAAGAGCTGTGTCCTTTAAAAATACAGTATTTCTAATAGTCCTTAGGAAGAATGGGACAGAGCAAGGGAAATTATACCTGAATCCACTCTGAACACCTTATAGAGATGTAAGTTTCCAGTTTATCCAATTCATAAATATTTTGTTTCATCTGAGCTAGTATTTGGCATCATTCCAGTGTGTAAACAAGCATCAGTTTTACACGTACAAATCTAATTTACAGGCAAGCCATCATCTGCATTTAACTTAGTAGCCAGCCATTTGTGATGTGCCTGTAACAAAAATGCACAGTGATAGAGGAGGTGGTGGGAATGTAAACTTAATAAGAGATTGGATTTGTAACAACAAAGGTGCTCTTAGAAACTGTGGGGGAACACTGCTGAGAGACTGTGAGCCAAAATTCTCCACCAGAATGGTCTTCAGGAACTTGTAGCAGGTGTTTACACCTAAACATGAATGAGAATTCAGCAGCTTATGTTACCAGAGAAGCCTCAAAATAGTGTCTGAAAATGAGTATCAGGTGTGAAAATGTATCTAAAGAGAATAGGTGAAGTGAATTTAGTAGTCAGAGAGAGCTGAAATAAGTGGGAGGGAAAACCTAAGAGGAGTGCAGAACTTGAAACAAATGAACAAAATCTGTTTTCTCTGCTGAAGGAGAAATGCACATGGGAAATGCTGGAGTGCTCTAACCACCCCTCCAAGCCCAGCAGAAGCTGGGGGAGTAACGGCGACTCTTTCCTGCTCGTATCCTCAGTTTCTCAGGAATGCACATGCTCGCCTGATTGTACAGACCGATATATTTCCTCTTTGTTTTCACAGCAGATATGCCAAGCTATTGATGCCTGCCAAACTGGATAAAGCACATTGCATATTGCAAGTATATTCAGATAACACCTCTGACTCCATCAAAGCATTGGTGCTTTATTCTACTGCAGAGGCAGAAAATTGCAGAGACATCTGCCTCCCACACACTTCATAATCTGGGACTTCACTGAACCTGGAGCAAAGAATGTGAAGAGGAGAAAGATGCAATAATATTAACTACAGGTGCACTCTTAGGTTACTCACTGTGGCCTATATATTTACAGGTGGCCACCAGAATAACCACTCCCAAAGGGTGATGATTTGTAGGGAGAGAGAAAAAAGGTAGATTTTTAAGGAGGAGTTTAAAGGGATAAAAATCAGTAACTCTTTGAGAGATGATACTTAATTTGGTTCAGGATGGCTTCAATAATCCAAGAAGAAGCTTTAACCTACCTTGCTGGAATTCCTTCTGGCCATTTGACAATGCTGAGATTTATTAAACCTACTGTGAGTTTGAGCCTTCTGATTTTTTTCTTTGAACAGCCTTTTTTCCCACTAAAGGTTGTTTTCTCACTTTTCCATAGTAGATACTCACTACCTGCCACTCTCCTCTAGAGCTATAATTTTGCCAGATTTATGATTAGTGGTGTTTCCACTTAAATTAAATACAAGGTTTCCAATTTTTTTAGATCAGTCAGAACTCTTAATTACATTTGGTTTTTAATGGAATGTTCCAGTTTTGAACTGGAACATATGCATGTATATGTTTTACTTATTCATATGTGTATTTATGGATTTAAATACAAACATGAACCAAAATCTCTCACTTATTGGTTTCAGGCAGGTGAAAGAACAAAGAATGACTGTGTGACAGAATGTGCAACTTAAAGTGTTCAAGTCCTTCCTTTACTTGATTTAAAGTGACGATTAGAACATCAGTCTTCAACATCCGGAGAGAAGACCTAAAGTTAGACTGAAATAATGCCTAATAATTTTTTTTCTGCAATACAAGAGATGGATGGAGACATAAACAAGAAGAACTAGTAGCCAAGTAATGTGGAACAGTTGCTGGAATATTGCATAAAACCCATAATGCAGAGTGGTATGTAGGTCTCCCACAGTCCCGGGAAGTGCCCTCGTTAAAAGCTCTTTTATGTTATGCTGCAGAACTTGCTTTCCATATGAAACACTTGGAGAATCTGGCTTATGACCCAAGACAAAATGAGAAAAAAAAATATTAAATATCTCAAAATGTTGCAGTATAGGAGAATCAGATCCTGCACACCTTTATACTAGAATTGAAAGATTTTTTGACAGTCGTGAATCTATGCTCAAGAATGCATATATGCACACTGGAAAACACTGATCTTCTTTAAAATTTGATTTTTACCTTGAAGCCTATCTAGAAGCACAGAAACAGAACTGTCCAAAGGCCACTCAAAATTGCATCGTCAAGCAACGGTCTTTGGCAATAAAATGTTGATTTTGTGGAAGGTAACTGCAGACACCAATGTCTCAATTTCTTAGTGTGTTGTTTATGAAAAGAGCAAAATTCATTTGCATAGTCAAGATAAGTTTATGTGCCACTGCTGGAAATGTGAATTAGTTGGAAAATATATCTACTGATGTTGAGATATTAACATGAAGCTTTCAAGGCCTGATTTACAGTACACATACAGTGAAAATAAACTTATGTTTGAGGGTCAAAGAAGTCAATAAAGTTTAAGTTAATAAGACTTGTTGATAACCTATGCTAAGTGAAATTACAAACATTGGATATGCTTTTAATAAATTGTGTCATTTTAGACTTAGACCTCGATGAAATGTCTCTCTGAATTTCACAGAGATTCAAAAATAGCAGAAAAATAAAAATAGCAGAAGCAAAATAAATTCTTAGAAGTGTAAAATAGAGAGAGAAATAAAGAATTTAAACCACCTGAAATAGATTGCTAAACTTATTAAATTACCGTTCTTGGATGATGTCACCAAAGTAGATGAACACGGATCTACACTAAACTAAATATCAGTAATAGATTTTGCACTAGAAATAGTGATATTTTTGAAGAAATTGGAATAGAATGTAATTGCAAATTGTGATGAGAAAAATTGGAAAACGTGAAAAAATTCCCAATTTATTTTCTTCTGAATACAGAGTAGACTGTTCACATATAATAAATACAGTAGGTACATGCCTGTTGGAGTCTGCACAGTGTTTTTTGTTGTATAAGTTCAGATTTTCCTTGGTTTATTCTTCACCTAGGTAAGCAAACTGATAGGAAACAAGTGTTCCTTTACGAAGAATTGACTTTTTCATTGAGAAATCATTGAGTGCTAAATACTCTTTGATGACCTGAAAAATGTTTCTGAGGATAACTGAATGGAGAAATCTTTTGAAGTTTAAAGACAATATCTTTTTTTCCTTCACTCCTTTCAAACAAAGAGGGGGAGAAAAATGACTGAGAAGACAGAAAATATGTTTTCAGTTTATAGAATTCAGTGGTGTGTGAAATTCATAAAGGAATTATGTTTTTATTTTCTTTGTTCCCTCCAAGTTTTCCTTATTGTTTAATCAATGTTTCTACTGGGCAAATACAGGAAAAAATGCTTTTGTCTCATGGTTGTGACTCATAAAGATGTGGTTAAAGACAGAAATTGTAAATTATTGTCTTAAATCAAACTTAGAAACAATCAAGAAAATATCAGGTATTTTCTGGAAACAATTAAGTGAGACTCAATACCTGTGTTTGTCAGTTCCTTACTTCTGTTTATTTTTTATCTTTTTTATAAGAATAAGGGAATTGGGATTGAATTTTGGTTTTGATTGCATCTCAGAATATTTGAATATTTTTCTGAACTTATTGAAATTATTCCCCTTCTAGATTCTTAGACGTTTACCATTGTTACTTGTTCATCCTTGAAAATCTCTATATTTTTGTCTTTCTGTTTTGTTGTTTTTAACTGGGAGGGTACTTTCTTAATCTACTTTCCTTTGTTTTTAGTAGAGGTCAATTTACAGTTAAGCAAGAAAAATGGCAGAAGTGGTGCTTTTCAACAATGCTGCTGATTGCTCTTCTATTTGCATCCATTTGCATCTCTTTTCTTCCCAACTACATTTTCATACACCATAAGCAGGGTTATGTTCTTGGGGCTCTTTCTCTGCCCACACCCCTCTTTTCTGCCTCTCTTCTTGCCTCTCTTGCTTCCCAGATTGAGAAATAATGATTCTATTCACCACAAGGCAACTGAGTGTGTATGCTCAGCAGGCATAAACAGTTTTCCATCTTCTGGTAATTAAGAGGATTTCCTTCATAAGCTACCACTCTACCTATCTGAGTGCCTGCATCACTTTTGGATCCTTCACTGGTCCTCCACTCCAGTTCTGTATTTTCCAGTAAGTGCCTCTCAAGAGAAGGTTGTCTTTCCCCAGAGCCTCTACCTTTTCCATACTGAGTGTGAAAGCTGAATGTGGCTTCACCTGTCTCTGCTATGTTCTTGTGTTTCCCACTGAATTTAGAATCATCCCATAATTGCCGTAAACTGGGAGGAAAAGTATTAGAGCATTCTGTGTGCTGGCTATGACACTCTCCTTACCTTTCAAGTGTCGGGTTTTGTGGTGGTGAACACCTAAATGTGTCACTATGGGGTAAACTGTACAAATGGAAATGTTATGTTGTGATAAGGAGAATGGAATAAGTTTTAGAATTCCTTCCTACTTTGGGATGGAATTTTTCTAAAAGCTCAAAACTCAAAATGTGTTATGTGGAAAAATATGGTTTGGTAACATTCCACTGGTGATGGAGAAGGGATATTCCATCTCTTCAGAGAATTCACGGCTATAATACATTTTTGCAATTTTTTCCCTGTTTTGTTTCATTAAATTAGGTTTTCTTGGCTGCCTTATTTTAGGAGTCACCTAGATGTATTAGATAATTAAATGGAAAAATGTATTTTAGGCATAATATTTTTAAAGCTCAACACCACAGTGGGAAGAGATTAAGACATTTTTGTAGTGTGCTTCCTTTGACTTCTTTGACAGGATGACTGGAAACTGGTTTAGAGTTGCAGCCTCATCATGTCTGGATAAAAGCTCGTACTTACATCTGTGAATCTGAGGTATGATACATTAACTGCTTTTTCACATGCTAAATGGATGATGATAAAACTAAGACAAGGCAATATTTTAAGATCATGAAAGCAATCCTTTATAGTAAAGAATCGTTTCTAAAGGGGAGAATTAGAAGCCTGATGCCTAGGATATCTAAAACTGGTGTGTTCATTGTCCAAAAACCTTAGTCTTGCTCTCTATTCTGTACGGCTTTATTCTGGACTGGGTGATAAAGTCTTGTATGCTTCCTTGAAACTTCATGGGTTTTTTCCATAATCAGGAAGAAAATCTTACCTATCTGCTCAGGAAGATTGCAGGTTGAGAGAAGGTGACCAACATGCAGTCATATTAAATGGAGAAATGGAGAGTGGTCCCAGCTGCCCATTGAGGTGTGTTCCTTTGGGGAAGTCTCTCTGCACGTGGGAAGACTTGCTTTTTGTTGGAAATGTGGATGGAATGGGCTTTATCACTTAGCCAGACGAACTTCAGCTCAAATATGGACAGCAAAGTCAAATATATATATATGGCCTAAGGTGATCTGTTGTATTTCGTGACAAGAAAAAGAAGCTTTGAAAAGACTTTTTTTTTTCATTTTAAGCCTTAAAACAAAGGAGTATTCACAAATTCGCACAGACATAAGAAAGTCAAGGGATGGGTTTGAATATTGTATTTTGAAAATTATAGATTGCAAGTTCTTAATATGTGTCTTACCTTTCCCACCACTCAAATATGAGGATTTTTAATTTGGAAACATGACTACAAATGTAAAAGCAAGTAAACTTTCATTTAACTATGAAAAGAGAGTTTCATTCTTCCAGGAAGAAGGAGATGTAGAAACATATTTTCAACTGTGAATCCATCTATTTCTTCACGAAATTATTTGGGAAGATTGAGAAGATTTGAGGGGTCTGTCAGTGAAGGGGGCAATACCTGAACAACAAGGGTGTTTTTCTAAAAAGAAGAGGCAATTTAATGGCTTTTCCAATGGATGTTATAACTAATGGTTAGAGTAGACTGATGAGGAAGATTTCACCATCTCTACTGTTGTTTCCAAAGAAAGGAATATTAGAAAAATATCCATCAGGGATTTTTCAGATGAGGCCTTGATGTACAGGGTAAGATTATTGATTTATGAGGGTTTTTTTTCAGGCTCAGTCTCTCTCTGAAGAGCAGGCAACTTTTTTAAGGGGTGGTTCTGAGAGAACGACAAATGCCCATGGCCTCCTCAGTTAGCACTCCAAACAACATGAGTATTATCACACATCTAAAACAATAAAGGAGATTGAAACCGGGGACTGTGGGTTACAATCCCAACAGCATTGTGTTGAATGGAAGATGGACATGCTCTTACTGAGAGGATGGAGAAAGATCAGCCCCAGACTGATTTGCTTGTAGATGGACTTCTTACAAGGACATCTCATGAAATAGGACAAGGGGCAATGGCTTTAAGCTGAAAGTGGGTAGGTTAAGATTAGATTTTAGGAAGAAATTATTTACTGTGTGGGTGATGAAGCACTGGAACAAGTTGCCCAGAGAAACTGTGGATGCCTCATCCCTGGAAGTGTTCAAGTCCAGGTTGGATAGGGCTTGGAGCAATGTGGTTTAGTGGAAAGTGTCCCTGCCCACAGCAGGGGGTTGGAACGCGATTATCTCTAAGGTCCCTTCCAACCCAAGCCATTCAGTGATTCTTGCAGAGATGTCTGCAAACCCTCATTTTACTGCAGGGTAGCAGGGAGAGCAGGGAATGGAGCTGCAGCCTTGCACAGGGTATGTTCCCACTACCTTCCAGCTGCCACTGTGCTGATGCTGCCAACCCCCATACACACACTCTGACCTAGCTCCTCTCCACAGACTTTTTGAGCCAAGTCCAGGGCTTAGACCAAATAGGTTTGCACACTACCCGAGGACAAGAGCAGTCGAGTCATCCTGGTGGTCCCCAGTAGTGAGTTTCTCCCTCACAAACAGGGAGCAAGATGCAATGGAGGTGAGATTTTTCCTAGCCTGGGTCTTCACCAGAGACATGAAAGGTGCTTCCTCTTCCTCAGTGAAAACTATTCCCACAGTCTCTTGCAGACATGAGTGCAAACTGTGAGTGAGTCTGCTTACAAAACCTTTTGAAAGGTATCCTCGAATTTTGTTTCAGTGGCTTTGAATTTAGAGAAATGTCTCTTTCAACCAAACTTCAATTTGAGTGCACCTGCTGATCAGGCTTAGCAGGAGGGCTTCACTCACTCCTCTGGGAATAGCTTGACAAAGATGGTGTCTCGGGAAAAGAGAGAACGAGAAGAACCTGAAGAACCATCAGGCTGTCAAGCTGGAACACAGAGCTGCCCATCACATGCATCTCTGCTGACCTGGAAGTGCCTCGTACTACAACTACCAAAAAAGGTGATAATACAGGAATGACTGTCCACAACCCAAAACATGCTGGCTGGGATGGAAAGTGTTATCTACCCATTTCATATTTGTTATAGACCAGATGTTGAATTTCTACTGGTTCAGAATTGCAACACTTTAATGAACCTCTTCAGGAGCACAAGAATGAGTTTTTTCCCTTTGGCTTAGCAAACCATCCTCTCCTGAAGGGCTGTGAAAAGCAAGATAATTGGGAGAGAAATGGGGTAGTACTTTGTACCTGAGCACATTGTCTCCTGTGGAATGTAGGTCACATTTGCGATATCTTTCCTGAAACCAAAGATACAAATTTAATGCATTGGATTCGCATTTTTTGTTCTCCTCTCAAACAAAGGTGATACTACTGGAATTCTGATTGAGTCTAATGAGGGAAAGTATAATGTATTCATTCATTCCAATATGGCTTCTTGAACAGATTAGCTACAAAATTTGCCCTTCTTCATGCTAACAAAACATAAACATAGCAAAAAGGAAATCATAATACTACTTGATGTAAACCCAGTGTTTAATATTTTGATCTTTAAAGAATAAAAGTTAATACATCAATAGCAAATTAAGAAGGTGACATCATGGTCTATTTACATTAGTGGTTAATAATCAGCACATTAACACTGCTGCATACCAAGAGCGGGTTTATGCATGGACAGTAGGAGGTGATAACCTCCTATGCATCCAAGATGTCTTTGAGTCTACCTCAGGATCATGTCACCAAATCAAATGATTGTTAAAGGAACGAGCAGACAGAAATACTAGTTTAGATAAAATTTTGTTCAAAAATGTAATAAAAAGTAGAGTAGAAGATTAATGAGAACATTTTAAGACACTATTTTCATTTGTATTTCTGTATGTATACATGGTATGTTTTTCAGAGTTCATGAATACCTACATACCTTGCATATACTACACCTATAGTTGCATAAACATTCAGATAGGTTAGAGATAGCCATTATCACTTTTTAGGATAACTTAATTAAACTTGCTTATTAAAACCCTTTAAATCGTTAGTGATAAAATCTTGATTAGTACATTTTCCTGCTAGGTGACCTTCTAATTTAATAGAAAACGAATTTTTAAATGGAGAAAAATGCCTGTGGCAGAGATTTTGTGCAAGTGAATAGCGTTTGTAATACACATAGGGATATAATTGAGCCTAATTAGTGAGGGTGCAAATGAATTTTTATTTCATACACCAGAAGTGTCATTGATGAGCCATGGTTCAGAGTTTGAAATGCATTCAGGCTGGCAGTATGGGACTGAAGTCTGTGGGAAAATCACAAGCTAATTCATTGATTGCCCCTTGGAAATTACTGCTGTTAATTGTTAGGTAATTAACATGGAGCTACAATTATACTGGCCTTAGGGGGTGATTAATGTTTCAACATGTCACATTAGCAGCGGCTGGATTTTAAAAGCTTTTCTTTTCACATGGTTTAGAGACAGATGGTATATTGTCTATGGAAAATTGTTTTCTTTTACTAAAGTTTATACCAAGACCAAGTGAATGTTCTTCTTGTGCTGAAGTGTATTTTTGTGTAGTTGAATTGTATGCATCTTGCCTGATGCTCCTTAAGAAATAATATTTGTTTAAAAAAATTTCCATTATACCTGTTATGAATGCATAAAATATGCATATTGAAAGGAAATTATGTCTGCTCTTATTTTTTAGGTAGAAAATAAAAAATAGATAATGTAAGATAAGACTATTTCATGGCAGCTCTTACATTATTTAGTGCTGATACAGACAAAAGAATTGCACAATATTATGTTTATTACAATCAATATAATTTAAGCAGAAACCAAATAAAACATGTTGAACAAATGCATTTAGTAACAGTTATAAACAGTATATTAATATCTCCACACTTCAATATTGCGCTTTGTTCTATGTTAAGATTTTTTTCTCTTCTTCCAATTCCAGTAGTCAGAATAAGACCAGCATGGACTTTTAGAATCCTACTGTGTTCTGCTTTATCTATTACTATGTAGAATTAAATCCTTAAAATCTTCCATCAAAGACAGTAGTGCCTGTGTTTGGAAGACTGTTTCTGTATCCTAGAATTATCACTTATATTTTTCTCTCTTTTTTTTTCTTCTGTATGCTCCTACACTAGACAGACATATTGCAAACTGGTGGGTTATTGGTATTCACTCTATAAATATTTTCTTAGTAATATTCTTAAAACACGACAAATGTATGTTCCTGTTTGCAGTAGTTTTGGAAGCACTTCAATTTTTTCTTGTAATTGGTAATGGCACTAAGTCTTGTGTAGGGATATGTTTAAATGTCACACTTGGATTAGTTTCTATAAATTCTTTAGGTTTGTAAGATTACTTCTTTGTCTTCTATAGACCATGAAGTCACATAGTCCAAAAGAAGTAATGGACCTCTGGTAGGTGAAAGGATCAGTTTCTATGACAGCATATATCTTTCTCTTTTTTTTTATTGTTTCATTTTTTGTCTTCCTGTCATATTTCAAGTTGCAGTCTTTCTCAGTACTCTTATACAATGGTCTTTCTTATGACTCCAGTCACTTACATTTGTATTGATTGGTCCACTGCAACATATCACAGAAATCTTTATTTTTTTTCAGCCGTGTCTGCTAATAATTTTTAATTTCCACTAAAGCAGACGGACATCTGCTTTAGGACATCTGGAGGACAAGTTTCTACTTTAGAAACAGCCTTTTTACAATAATAAAAAAATCCCCGAAGAAATACAGCATAAGAGATACACACATTTTGTAAATATTCTTTTGTCATTATGATTTTAATTTCTACAGAATAGTATGAACTATGAATTAGTATCCACTTAGGTTTCATTCAGCTGAGTTTTCTTGCCTTCTTAGAGGACCCTAGGTGTTAACCTATACATGCAAAGTGCCAGTGATTGTGCAGGAATAGATGGGTTTTATGAAGAACTTAATGGAATGGAATGCTTAAAATTATTATTCTGTAGGAGATCACCTGCATTTGGTTAGTAATACAGGCTTTCCTAGTCTTTCCTTTGAATGATCAGGAGCCAGAAAATCTCAGTACATGGGTAAGTTTAACCAGAGATTCTGACCACTGCTTTTAAAGAGTAATAGTAGTAAGCTGATACAATGCTTGGTCAGCAGAACCTTTAAGCAAACGGTTGACTTTAAGCACATGAGTAGCTCTGTTGACATTACGATTATGTGTCTACCTACATGTTTTGTTATATTAAGGTCACTGCCCTGGGAAGACTCCATAGGAGAAAAATTGGCAGCCTCAAAAAGTTACTCCTGGTCCTGTGTCTATGGAATAGTAAATTCATCTGTACAAATCCCTCAAATAGAAGTATCTATGCTCATATATCCTAGAACAGATCCTAATTTACACTAGGGCCATTTTTGGACTTCCTTGGTTTGTAAGAGATGTGCAACTATTATTTATCCTTACTTTAAGAACTGTCTGCATTGCCAGTGCATTAATAAGCGCTAGCACCAGATTCTACATGACTATTTGATCATGTAAAAGTTTGAGGCCATAGCATTCCTCAAACGTATTATTCATATTTATGTTAGCTCACTCAATTATTTTCTTCTGAATTTCCATTTGATTTCTGTTTATGGGGTTTTTTGGTTTTTTTTTGGGTTGGGGCAGGGGGCTGTTGTGCTAGTTTTTATATTTTATGAAAGCAGTGTCTGTGCTACTAGTCTAATTTAGGCTTTTATGCTAGCTGGCTGTAATGTAAGTGGAGAGTGTGGTAAAAAAATAGCAGGAAACTGCACAGATTGATTTATTTTCTTACTTTCATAAAGTGTCTGTAATCACTCTACTAATAATATTTATTAGGAGATTATCGCAAGTCTCCTGATTTCCAGGTTTGACTTGTAAATTCTGAAGTCTCTCTAGACCAGTATACTTCAGAGGACATAATACTAAATAGAAGGTGTCAGTCACTTGCTAAGAAAAGATCTTTGGAAGAGGAATTGTTCTGCTATGGTTTGCGGAAGGAACAGGCTGAGAAGCTTGGATGCTCTATTGAAGCATATGTCGTGGTTTGGGAATGGTATTCCCCAATTTAATATTCCCACTGAAACACTCCAAATCACTTGCTTTTCTCTAAACCACCCCTCCTGCTCACCCCTTCCTTCTCTGGAGGGATGGAAAGGGGATTTGGAGACACAAAAGGTAAAGTTCACTAGCTGAGATAAGAGCAATTTACTGGAACGAGCTCTGAGGTAAGAAAATTAGCAGTAATATCAACAACACTAATGACAGAGGGTGCATGAAGTAAACAATTTGCATAAGAGTGCTCACCCCTGACAATACCTGACTGCTCCCTCTGTCAGTCTACTCAAGACTGAAGGGATCCTTTCACCTCCCTGCCCTCCTGGCAATGACATGAGATGTTGTAGAATAGCCTCCAGGTCCTAGCCTTGCTCCTCCTGGACACTTCCATAATTATCCCTGTCCTGCTGGCTGGAGCCGGGACAGGATGCCTGAGGAGAAGGCCACCAGGAAAATATCTAAGGAATGCACTTGTTTGAAGGAGAGGTGAGGGGGTAAAATAGAGGAACTTCCCCTTCCTCTGTGAAAATTTAAGGCATGTTAAATGCTTTTTAGTAAGGTGCCTTTTCCTCCTCTGTGTTTTTTGTTCTAGCAGTTTTCTTGCGCTGAATTGGAAGACAGAATTGAAGGTGGATTTGCATGGGTAAAAAGTGCCATGAAAACCATTGCGCCCCTGTCACATATATGTAAATATGCATCTGGCACAGGATATAATGCTCCAGAAGAACAGAGCTCCTGACAGGAGCCTTCTGCAAAACCTCTGTCCCTTTAAGTAAAGTCTGTGGGTCTTTGACTCTTCTGCCGTTGACTCTGCCAAGGATGCTTACTCACACCGTTCCTCCTCCTCTCCATATCACTCAGGGAGTTTGGTTTTGTACCAGCTGCAAGAGCATATTCACCTCTCTCCTGGCAGCATAAAAGACAATTTGTGGGTAACATGTCTGCATTTACATTTAAAATATTATTAATGATTGGAAAATTGCTCAAAATTTCTAATAATAAAAAAAAAAATAGGAACAAGACTCCCCATTATACTTTTTATCAAGATTCTTTATTTGTGTAGGAGACACCTGTCTTAAAGAAAGCTATACCTGATAGATATGACCAGAAGATATAGACCTCAACCTGAACATACATTCAAAAATCTGTTTTAAAGGAAATATTTATTTAAATATTTGTTTAAATTTATTTAAATATTTATTTAAAGGAAAACAGAAAGTTAAGAAAATACAGAAAAATATATGTATGGAAAGTTAAAGACATGAAAGCTGTTCTCTTTTTGAAATTTCACACCAATAAACTGTTTATTTTGTAGAGAAAATATGGGAATATATATTTATTTTAAACCCATCTGAGAACACAGTCCACTGGTGGAACCACTACCAAGAACCTCCATATCTGTATGTGCCTGTGCTTGTATGCATAAGAATCAAATTTCAATCCAATTACTTCTGTGGGGAAAAATGTGAAGGATTATCAGACTAAAAAAAGACTTGAAAATGAAACTATCGTCAAGGTCAATTTTTAGGGAAAGCGACTCTTAAGAAGGTCCTCTAAAATCCCTCATTTGACCTCTTTTCATGTTTTCTCACTGATTTGCTTGCAGTCTTCTTTCCTAAATAAACCTCTGCTTTTCTGGAAAGCCATTCAGAAGTTAAATACTCCTTCTTGCTTTCACTTTTTAACTACTGCTTCTAATCCTTCATTTCCTGGTCATTCAGTTGGCAGTATATCTGTACTCTTTATTTTTGTGTTTTGTTATCTATTCTGGAACCATCCTTTTTGAAATAAATCCTCTGACTGTCTCTTTCTACTGTCTAATGACCACAACAGTCTCCTCACCACCTTTGCTCATAATCTTATCTTTTCTGTCATTGACTGTATAAATCTGTTTCTGTCACAAATGAACTGACTTCAGTCCTGCTCTTTGAAAGCACCTTTAAAACTTGCTGGCTTGGTATCGTCCTGTGGAGTTCCAGTGTAAAACTGCTCACTTTCTGCATTCTCTTGCTCACAGTTCAAGCTTCATCTTATGTTGGTCTTATGAGAAAGCAAAATCATTTTTCTCCCTGCTTATGCAACTCTACAAATTTTAGACTAATTTGGGTTTTGGTTAGTTTGCTGGGGTTTTTTCATCTTTTACTGATGATTGCTAATATTACTTCATGGAGGTGGTTGCATATATGCCTTTGCCAGATTATTTGAAAGCTAAAAGATGAGCTGACCTGCTGATTCCTGGCTGAATCCAGAATCCAAAGAGGCTCATATTCTAGGAGACTACTGCTGAACTATAGGTATTGCATTCACTCTTGCCATATACCTCTGCTTTCTCCATATACATCTGTCCTCCTGCACACCCTTTGAATTCTCTTAAATATTGTCATTATTACTGTGAGTAACTTGAGTGTACTGAGCATAACTTCAGTGTTTAAAGCCACTTTTTCAGATAGCTGGCCTTTAAAGAAATCTATATAGAGACTGAGTGCCTTGGGTCAGCTGGTCTACGGCTTTCTGTCTGGTCAAGAGTGTTTCCTCATACAACTCACATGATGACTGTTGCAGCAAAGCTGTGCTAGCCAAATTAGGCAAGACTCAACTCTATTTTGTGGCAAGTTTTGTATCCAGTACATGCACAATGACCTAATTTAACATACTGGATATTCAATGTCTTTTTAGGGTGACATACCTAAAGAGTATGAGTATTCTCTGTGCTAATATTTGCTGCATACTGACTGCTCTTCATCAAGCTTTGACACAATTTGACTCTTCTCACCAGTAGTAAGCTTGTGTACTGGAATTTGTTTGAGACCCAGCACCTCTCACTTTGTTAGATTTTCTGATATACATCACTGCCAATTGAACAGTGTCACTGAAAAGCTTGCCAAGCCCTCCTCATAATGTCAAGCAATAGAAAAATCCCTGAGTAATTTCCAGAAAGTCTGAGAACTTTATGATTGCGGAATGGTGAGAAAATATTGCCAAATTTCTGTACATGCTAAGACAAGAGGATTATATATGTATATAGTATATGTAGTGCAGTACAGTAAGAGAGTAATCTTTACTCTCTCTCTGTATTAATCTTCTACAGCCTTCAAAGATTTTAATTTCAGTCCTTCCAACTAATGGCATTAAGCTGCACTTCATTTTTAAATGTGCCTATCTGCACTAAGTGTAACATCTGGCATTCCCAAAATCTTTTTCACAATTTCATGTAGGTTTAAAATGTTATTCTCTAATAATTTTGTTTTTAAAAAGGATTTTAATATGGTCTAGTTCTAAAAAAAATTAAGAACAAATCAAAATATGTAGTAGGGATTAATACAAATGTGTATTAGAAGAGCAAAGAAATCACTGAGACAAGACTAATCATCATTTAGATTATCAGTAGAAGATGATTAAAAAACAAAGGATTGTATGACAAGTTATGTTGATGCCATGTTTGTGTAGCCAAATGTTTCAGCTTTATAAATGAAAAAGCCTAAGCAGCTTACAGTGAGACAAAGTAATCATTCAAATTACAAACTTAAGAATTCCAAATTACATACTTCATCAAGTTGAGTCTATTGGAACTTAAAATATATAGAGAATGATTCACTCTAGTTGAAAAACAGCATGTAATATTTCAGCCATTATGAAATTGCTGCTTGGCTTTACAAAAGTGTTAATGCCATTAAACCATCTCTTTTTAGGATGAATGCTCCGAACTCATACTGTTTATAATCCAACAGCTAGGAAGAACATTTTCTTATATTTAAATGGAGATTTATTTGGGGCATTTTTTTGGTTTATTTAAATGTAAACAGTGTTGATCTCTCTGACTGTGTGCTCTTGCTCTAATAATTAGATATTTTTGATCAAGAGCTCAATCTTCCAAATGCTTAAGAGAAAGTAAAGTATTTGTTGTTCTTATTGCTCTTCTTGTCAATAGGGGTCTTTTACACTGTAAAGAGGAAGCTGAATAGTAATTTTGGGCAAGCTGTATTCCTATTTGCACTTGATTTTCTAGAATTTTATTGCAAAAAATAGACTGGTGCAGATTCCACCTCTTTCGTAATTATATCATAAAAGAACAGAGCTTGGGCTGGAAATCACAATACTTTTTCCATTCTTTCTGTTTGGGAACTTTCGTTGAAGCAATTTCATTTGAATATGACAGTGAATTTATTCTTACTGAAGGGTTCTTTCAAATATCTGGCTTGTATTCAACTTCTTTATCAGTGGTATTGATGAGAATTAATTTGTTCTTAATTTTGGTGGACATTTCTTTCTGTCCCTTGACTTCTTCTTCTGACTGCTTTACTGCTTTATTGCACTGCACCTCATCCAAAAATATTATAAACATAATACATGTAAGATTTTTTTCCAGAGTGTTAGCAAAACCCAACAATGGTATTTTAACAGGACCTTTTCTTACTTCTCTGATTCAGTTTTTCTGAGGACATTGTGTGTGATACATGGATATCTGAAGTGCTTATATCTATAACCTGTTTCTCTGCTCTGTCTAGTGATAAATCATAATACTGACATTGTGTGATACCGTGACCGCCTTAACAGTTTTGTTCTATCCTACTTTAATTATAAGAGCACAAACTTTGTTCATTTCAGTATTAATTTATATTAATGATATTGAATGTTAAATTTCGCTTGTGGTTGCTGTGAATGAATAAACACTGAGGAGAATGTAGGGGGATTTTGTTTCCTCCCTTTTTTTGGGTTCTAGACAGGAATATTTAAGTAGAAATTTATTCTATTAATGGGTTTTTCCCAAAATTCTACTAAAATAAAATCTGTATGTAATTTTTGATAAATTAAAACATATAAATATAAAAAAATTTAAAAACTGAAAGAAATATACACCCTTGTAGCTCCTCCTCTGCCCTAGGAGTAACTAAACTAGAAATGCAATCCAAAGTCTGGTTCAGAATATCTTAGCAAAACATTTCTATTCTGGATGTCTCAGATGACCAGTGGATGCAAAGTTTACAGATCTAGATTTTCAGCTGAGAACTAATCTGGGGTAAAAAATATTAGAACCACTTTCTGGTGAAGGCAAAAATTCGGGTTTAAATAAGAGGAACAAAATATTATTCCATATTTTTGAAGGAAAATTTTCATGAAATATGGGGTTTGCTTGGCATCTTGTACAGATTTCTGTTATATAACTTCCATCAGAGATAGGCTGATATGTTTCTTATCTGTCTTGTGGAGTTTTTTTGCTCCTTGAGAGCTCCTTCAACTGCATCTGTGCAACTTGGATAAAACAAGAGTCCTCAGGATCAAACTTTATGCTTGCTTGATACCTTTCATGCCCACTGGTATGCCAGATCCTGGGGCAATCAGGGACTTAAAAACCTGGCAAAAGGAACCTTAAGCAATGCTACCAGCCAGGCTCTGAATCTTAGCTCGTCTTACAGGAAGATGTGTTAGCAGACTATGACTTAATTTTGTGATAAAAATTTCCTTTCCAAAGTAAAGACCATTTTTGAGCTAGATCCCTGAAGTGGTTTATGCTGGAATGACTGATATAAATAACCAAACACTGTTGTTATTATGGGACCCAGCTGCCTCTAAGAGCTGGAAGAACATCACAGTTGATAGTCTTTTTCCAAAGACAAGTTTGGTGTCACATATTTCAGCCAAGTGCAGTGTTACACATCCCTGCAGCACTGCATACATGGAACCACTCCTATTAAGTGACTTTTCAAGTGCACTGTACCAGTCAGCTCTCCTGGCTTCCCAGTAGATCTGTACCTCTCTCAGTTGTTCCTCTCACCTCTTTCCTTCCTTATGTTTATACATGCAAAACCCTGTTGTATCCATTATGATACAAATGTGGTTTTCTGCCAGAGATTTTATGGTCTTTCCTTTTTTTTTTTTTCTTTTCCTGTGACTGAAGATGTGACTGCATCTAAATTGGAAAATATATGATAGTTAAAGATTAAAGAAAAAATACTTGGTATGATAGTGCCTTGGTCATAATGCTGAAGAAAAACAATGTCACATTAACAATAGAAGTCCCATTTATTTTTAAAGAATTATTTTATTTTAATTAATCAGATTTAACTAATTTTAATCTAAGAAGCTGCCTTCTGATTAACTCTTAGGTTTTTTCCCTTTTAATTTTCTATTTTCTTTTTTTTTTCCTAAATCCAAACCCGGAAACTACAAGATGACATTTTTACAGATATTTTACTATTCATTAATTACATGTTTTAAAAATGTTAACAGGAATGTTTAGCCAAAAGATTTTTGATAAAAATTTATTATGTTATACATGAATTTGTTTTTAGTATGAGTTACTTTATTTGTGGTATCTTTGAAGTTGCGACAATTAAGGAATAAAATGTTTTAAAAATAATTTTACATAGTGCCTAAGACCTCCTCTGTTATTCAATCTATTTTCTTTCTGCTGTATGGATTACGTATTGAACTGTTTGTATAAATGCATCAGATTTGCTGTTGACTTAATATTATCTTTTCTTCCTCTAATATCTACCCTACTGATATACCTATAGATTTATATTTGACTGTCACAATAAATTTGTTTGACTGAAAAAGGCAAGATTTTTTAGTCTAATAGTAATCCTAACTATTCTTCTCTGCTGCCATTCATGTTTTGGGAATTTGCTTTCTTTGAATATACTTGACTGAGGACTGACAGGATACTCATATTAGGACAGGAGAGTCTAAGGAGAAAGTTGCATTACTGTTACAAGGCCTTGTCCATTTAAAACAAACGAAATGCTACCTAAAGCATTACTCTATGGATTGTGTATGTATGCATCCATTCTGATCTGTCATTAGGTAATGAAATCTAATGTTTTCTTTCATTTGTCTTCAGTGGATTTCTCCTTAAGATTCAGTAAGCATTTCAGTGCCGGTTCTCTGGTACCAAGCAATTCCAGCTGGAGTCTTCATCTCCGTCCCATTCTTCCTCACTGCTCTCCTGCTCCCTTTCGATAAGGCTATTCTGCTTTTTTATTGTTAGTATGCCTCCAGTTTTTAGCAAAATATGTCCAAATATTTTTCCCAACACAGAATCCTGAAAAAAAAAAAGAACATTTAATAATGTCCAAACTATCCTTTCAAACTTTTATACCTGGTTTTAACAGTTTCTTACTGACAGAAAAATTCTTCTAAAACCTATCTTCTGTGGTTTAACTTGCAGTTTCTTGTTCTGTGCCATATAAGCTATTTTGCTGAAGTCTACAAGGACACTGACCTGCTGGAGCAAGTTCAGAGGAGGCCACAGAGATGATCAGAGGGCTCGTGCACCTCTCCCATGCCAACAGGCTAAGAGAGATGGGATTGCTCAGACTGGAGAAGAGATGGTTTCAGGGTGACCTAATCATAGCCTTCCAGTACCTAACAGGGGCCTAAGAAAAGCTGGAGATGAACTTTTGACAAAGGGCATGTATAGAGAAACAAGGGGCAAGAATTTTAAACTGAAAGAGAATAGATGAGATGTTAGAATGAAATTCTTTACTGTGAGGGTGATGAGGCACAGGAACCAGTTGCCCAGAAAAACTGGGGATGCCCCATCCCTGGGAGTGTTCAAGATTTGGTTGGATGGGGCTTGGAGGAACCTGGTCTAGTGGAAGATGCCCCTCCTTATGGCACAAAACGATTTTTAAGGTCCCCTTCAATCTAAACCATTCTGTGACTATATGGCAGATTGCATCTACCACATTTTCCAGAATCAGTTTATCTAAGAAAACAATCCAGATAATGTGACATGGTTTACCTTGGGTGCATTATTGTTGCACTCATTCACCTCTATGATTCTAATTCTATTCTTCCATGTGTTCCCTGGCTCTACGTAGAATTTTAGTTCTATTCCAGGTTTTATAGCTCCAAGATGCCTTTGCTTCCTCCTCCCAATAAGCATCCCATTTCTTATTTCTGGTCACAGGTACTGAATGTGATAGATTTATTAAACTTCCTTGCTTCTTAAGTTGCAATTTCATGTGCTAAGTCTTTCAGTATTCTTCAATGGAAATAATCCAGTTCCAAAAACATGTGTGTGTCAAGATTTTCCTACTCAGATAGAAGGACATATTCATTATCTGCATCTTTTCTTATTCCTTATGCCCACCTGTTCTACATTACCACCCAGACTAGAAGCAGAGCAAAGTGTTCCTTTAGTTCAGGACTCTACCCAGATTACCATTAGTGCCTGTTCCCTTCTCCTGACAGAGAAATCCCATTTGTTTTTTTTTCATTCTTTGTTATTAATACAGCTGCTAAATTTTTTACTTTCTGTTTTAATTTCCTTTGGAAATTTTAACTCATCATTTGGTGGATCTCACTTTTAGTTTATAATTTCTGAATGCCAAAAAGTATTCATTATTGCTGACCAGTCACTTTTTCTTTTTCTCATCATTTTTTACCAAACATTAACAGGAAGAAAAAGAAAATCATATATCTAGGAATCTTTTTCACAACTTTCCCAATATATCTTATGCAAAATATTTGGGTGTTACACATATCTTTGCAATATGTGTAAATATTCACATATACACATATCAACGTATTTCCTACCATTAATTTTAATAAATCTTTCTGTGAATGTAAATTAAACTATCTGTCATGATATATAAAATGCGTATACATATATACGTATAACAAATACTAACATGTTGTAAATAATCATCTAATAGATGAAAAGTCAGATAACCAAAGCAATTGAGCAAAAAGGACAAGTATATGAGAAGAATACTAAGCATGGAAAGGGAGGACCTGCCTCACTGCTTGGAAAGGATTTCATGTCTTCTTGAAACATTAAATAAAGAAATCTGCATGTGCATTAGGTTGTAAAATGTCTTCGAATCATTATACAAAATCAGGTAACACAGTGGTGTTAAAATAAGCCCTTGCACCTTTTTACTATCCCAGATACATTGTTGCAGATCATCTGCGTGGGTCTCTCTAAGCAAGGTTTCTTCTGAGAAGGAGGCTTTACTGTTACATCCTGCAAGTCATTCCCACTGCTCAAAAAATTAAAATAAGTGTCTATTTTATACATAATGAATGACCTGGCCATGTATTAAGTATGATAAAAGAATAAGATAACTTTGATTTCTGTAGGTATGGAGCAACATATCCTGGTAAAAAAAAGAATAGTTTTGATTTCTGAGTCTACTGAAAACGTTGCTCTTTAGACTCCAATACACTGGACATTTTAATTTCTGTATTGATGCCAGGAATATGAACATTATCTCCTGTGAACAACTTCTTCTTTTAGGAAACTATCTCATGGAAGGGATCAAGCATTCGTGTTCCTTTCCAAATGACAAATCTAAATGGCCTGCAAGTGGGATTCAGTCTGAGGGTAAGGCTCCTCAAGCCAGGTGCCTCAGCATGTGTTACAGTCCAAGGACTCAGGTAAAGCCTGGAGTGGGAGTGTTCTGAACTCCAGCTGAATCCCGTGCTGGATTGCCTTGTGCCATTACATTGCCCTGCAGCAGGACACGTACACAGAGCTGATAGATATTTAATTTCTTCTGTGGGACATTTGAGGTTTTTGCAGTTGCAGCTAAAAAGCCAGCAGGAATACCCTAAGTACGAAATAGCCCTATCAAAGTGAAATTAATTACATCAACAAAGTTAATGTGGAATTGAAACCTAGCTCATGTGAAGGTTAACCCTAAAAAATAATTTTATAACATGGTTGAGTGAGATATGTTAAGATATATTTTTAAACTTATTCTGAATTCCAGTGAGGAATTGAGCTTTATTGTCTTGACTGATTTCTTTTTATGAGCAGGGGAAGGTGTCTTCACTTTATTGAAAGAAGGAGAATAAAAAGCATGTGAGGAAACAAAAGTACTGGAGTCCATAATACGTAAAGCACAGCTTGTTATTACTATGTGGCCAAATTGCTAGCAGGTGAAAGAACTGGGAAATTGAAGAAAGTGGGGCAAAGATCAGAAACGGTAGATGTTGATAGTTTTTCCACTTCTGCCTTCATCCAGCTGTCAAACCTGCATACACAACCCTACCAGAACACTGAACATGTATAACCTAAATATTTTTCTGTGGAGAGACTTCTCCTATATATACATATATACTTCTAATATATATTCATTCAATATATAAAGAGGTCAGTTGTAACTATAAAATACAGATATTCAGGCAGCTTGTTTTTCGTGCTATTTTCATCTTATAATGCAGTAATTGCATTTGATATGTAAGAGTGTTTGAAATTGGTAACACAACAGCTTAAAATCTTTCTGAAAAAGTCAAATTATTTTTCCAGAATGAACTATTCTTGGTTAGATCAACTGGAAAAAAAATACGCACAAGATTCAAACCACTCTCTTCTAAAGCACTGCTTCATTTCTTTTTGGTGAGATGCACCACCATTATAAATACTTAGGACAAGCAAATAAGGTTCAGTGGTAAGGAGAGGTCAGAGTGGGCCTTAAGGTGTAAAGGATCGGTGGAGGGGAATAGAGAGTTGAAAGAGGAAGAATTACAAAAGTTCAAAACCACTGGTGTAGAAAAGGAACAAGGATGTCATAATTTCTTGATATACATGGGTAACTCTGTCAGAGTCAGCTCACTGGAACAAAATTAAGATTGCTTCAGGTTTCTAAAAAAAAAAAAAAAAATCCAAGGCCTAGTCAATTTTATAAACTTAGTTTTTTTGACTTTTTTCTGCTATACACTTCTTTTGTGACTATGTTCCTACTGGTTCACAAGAACTGGTATATAAGAATTTAGGAACCATGAGGAAGTGTGTAGTTAGTAGAACATGAAGTTATTAGAAGTTAAGAAGCGATTGATTGCAATCTTCATGAATTGCATAAGGGTTCTTTTGGCTTCAGATAACATTAGATATATGGAATAAAAAAAAATTATCAACCCCTGTGATAAGTTTATGTCAGCTCATATTTTCAGGATGATTGGTTTAAGTCTTTACTCCTGGTTCTTTAGGTATTAGAAACAGGAAACAAACAATTTACTTTTAGGTATTTTTCAGTTCTGTGGATGCTGTGAGAAACAAAGGCAGTATGAATATCATACAAAAAATCAGAAATATTCACAGGTCTATATCGATATTTGTGTTTTAGCATCCCACCAATAACTTGTGACTATTTTCTGGTGCTAAATCCATTCTAAAGCAATTTATTACTTGGCAAAGGTACCCAGACAAGACTATTGCTATTTCTTGTTCTCTGCTCATGCAAAATCGTTTTTCCATGCTGTTTCAGAAAACATATGGAAAAGGAAAGTTGAATTCCTCAGCTGAATGAAGCAGATGTTTGTTGTTTAGTCTTAATCACTCTTGGTGAGTAGACTTCTTCATTCACTGCCCTTGTCAATTCAGTTTCCTTAAGGGCAATGGGGTACCTTTTTCATTCAGTCACAAATTTCTCATATATTTCAGAAAATTCATAGCAAATAAAGACATTAATAAAATTTTTGAAAAGACGTTTAATATTAAGGAAGTTAACAATAAAGAAAGTACTTAAAATAGATTATTTATTTATATTTTCAAATACTTTTTTGCCATTGACCTTGATAGTGTATTCTGGGCTCTATGCCACAAAGATGTAATTAATAAGGTTTTAGAGAAAATGGTATTTTTAATCGCATCCCTACAAATGCATAACATTTGCATTCATTTCCAACATATACACTAAGTGTTGCTTAAATTTACCAAGTTAGTTTATAATTATATATTGGATTATCTAAATTTTGGATTTATTTGCCTTTTCCTGTTTTCAGATGTAAAAATGTTACTTACAAAAAGCTTTTTATAATACTAGCAAAAGGTTTACCATATCTACTTTGAGACTTCTCAGCATCTCATTTATTTTCAGAGTTTGATCAAACTTGATGACTTATTTATAGTAGACTGTTATTGTGCTTAGTGCTGTAAAAAACCATGGACTCAGTTCCAAAAACCCCTAGTCTAAATCAGATCCAGGCAGTCCAGTTGAACACACTGTACAATTGCTTCATCAGTTTCCATTGAAAGATAAAATTTCTTTCATTATTTTCTCTTTATAAGCCAAGAAATGCAAAATGTATGACTGTTTTCTAGTATTCATTCCATATCCTCCTTTCTGAAAATTGATATGAAGATTTGTTTAAACTGATAGCAGTAACTACCTCTTCTGTGAATAAATTACACTTCCCATTTCTGAGAGGTCCTACTCTTTTCCTCCTTGCTGACCTCTCCTTCTCCATGTACTTTAAAAAATTCTGATTTATCTCAAACCCTCATGCAATCTGCTTTTCATTTTCCACCCTTAATTTTCTTATCATTTTTTGCACTCTCTCTTAACTTCATTCTCTAATCTTCTCAGTACTGCTGTGTAGCTGATGTTTTATGCCTCGTATTTCCTTTTTCCTTACTTTTTATTACATTTTGGACTTTCCAGCTCATCCTCATTGACTTTTTACTCCTTGTATATGTATTGCAAGATTGCACATGCAACCTTTGGGTGCACATTCATTTACTTCCTCACTTTTTTTTTTTTTCCTTCAGCTGTCAATATTTTTTCTTTAATGTTTTCATCTTGTTAATTTTTCGTTTGACAGGTTACATTTCTCTAAAATGACTAATCTTAAATGTTTTTAATTTTTTAACAAGTTCCAATTTTATTTGTCTTTCTAAGTTTGAAAGCAACTCTGGTATTTTTGATTATTTAATGAATAAGTTTTCATGCCTTTAGTTAAACGATAATCTCAAAATTTCTTGGAATAACTTTTTTAAAAGCATGCGTAAAAAAGATGAAAAACCTCTCTGGGAGCAGGAAAAGTCTTTATTTTTTTGTAACAACAATTGCATTGCTAAAGACAAACAAATTAATTCTTTCATACACTAAGGAAGCAGTTTTGCATTTTCTCTGCCAGTTGAGGATTCTATTAAGGCTGAGATTTCACATTAAGGCAACTCTGTGCCCATCTCTATCTCTAGTTATATTTTTCTAAAGTTAGCAGACAGGTTTGTTCCTTTTGAAGGGTCTTCCTCTTGACTGATAATAAAATGGCAGTGGTGGCCATGGAGTTCAGTGGCCATAGGTCTTATAAAGAACTGGTTTTTGTGCCTAGGAAGGAGTTACATATGCTGTAAATCAGGCTTTATCAGTAAGAATCAAAAACAAAGATACTAGAGGGCTAGGCAGAAATTTCGTAGGTGCTATACACAGTTAAATGGTATTTCAATATCTGTACAGTGTTCACTTTCTGGATAGGGCTTTGTATACCTGTATACATGTATGTATGCATATATATATACATATAGGTATATATATATATCTATACATACATACACATGTCACCTTGGCAAGTTGATGATAATTTGACAATGCTGAACATAGCTAGGATTTTTTAGGTTTGTGCTCTCAGTAATGAAAAACCCACTAGACTAACAGAAAGTAAGTTGCACATGAGTAAGTTAAATTCATAAATGTTTCACGCTAGTTTAAAAGAGTTGTTCTAGACAGGCCTTTGCTACCCCTCCACTCCTTCTGAGGCTGATGACTTAATTTTCTTTTGGTTAAGGAAAAGTAGAGGTGGGCAGTGAGTATCTCGAATAATTGAAGCAGAGATAATGTAGGGGTCATGTTAAGGATTTCTTGTTTAGGCTTCCATCAAATGAAAGCCGATCCAAAATCTCTCTCTTGTATGAGATGCAGACTCAGAGTAGATTTTAGCCCTAAGTACTTATTGGATTTTCAGGAAATTGATTTGAGTGCTTCTGAACTTTATGAAATAAATGAGATTTAAGAGTTCTGGATTAAATTTTTACTTGTATTACAGCTGCAAGTGGCTTCAGTATACAAGATTTTAATTTTACAGGTGGTTAATCTGTAACATGGGCCAAAATTTTATTGCACAAAAATTAAAAAAGAGAGACATCAAATACTGAAACTGATGTCATATCTGATTTATAGCTAGCTTTAAAAAATAACACGTTGAGCGGATCTATACCTGATTTAACATTGTTTTAGACTTTCGTTAACAACAAAAAGGAGTACAAGTTATGTAGTATCAATAGGACTCTCCACCTCAGAGAAATACTGAGGAATCAACTGTTGAACATTAACTTTACATGACAATATATGCCTAAACTAAGGTGACAGTGGAAGCTTTCTCTGATGCACTGTGCTGAGTGGGGGAAGAGAGAACTGAAAATGACGAAAGGAACAAACTGGACCCTTAGTGCCAAGCAGCACAAATTGGAGTTAAGATGAATAAGAAGAATCCAAGAGCTATTAATCGAAACTCAGCACCTCCAGGGATAAATGATTCTTATGCCTGAAATAGATTTAACTCTCCCCAAACAGTAATCTCACTCCTGAACAGGAAATGAAAATAAAAGCCAGCTACCTACCAGGCAAGAGCAGTCTCTACCTTTTGAATATTGCAGCCATTCTAGAGCTGTTAAATGTCTCTCCCTAAGTCCCCTACTATAAAAATTTGTGAATGTGAATGCCTGCATAATAATCTTTAGCTATGCAGGGATTTTAAAGAGGGAGCCTCCTTTCTGAACCCTCAGTTCTTCCTTGTATCAGTGCTCTGTCATTAATATATAATTTAGATGTGCCATAGTTTGCATTGTACTTGCATAGGCTTTAGTACTTCCTTTTTCTCAAATAAAATTCTGCCAAGCAGGAATCATTATTTCATTTTTGAAATGAAGGATTTCTCAAAAGTTATTCATCCAACATTCTAATGAATTATTTATTTTTTAAAGAATGTTAGATATGCTGCTATTAGTTTTCAGATATATTTAATTTAGTTCACATGTTTCCGTCTTATTTTCTGATTTAAGCTACATCAAATGTATGTTTAAAAGACATAATGTTTGTTTTGGAATTTTTTAAAGAAGATTTTAAAAGTAAATGGATTTTTTTTCCAAAGGGAAGAGGGTTAGATGAATGTTGTGGCATTCTGCAAGTCCAGCCCTGAAAAACTGTCTTTACTTAGCTGCTAAAAAGGGCAAGGAGAAAGCAAGGATCTACCATTACAGTTTTCTTTTTTGCCACAGTTCTTTTTTGAAAGACATCTTCACCCTTTCCTCAAAAGCCTGTAGTTCTTGTTTAGCTGTAATTCATATTACAGACATCTTTTCCTGATTTGTTTATTTCCACTGGGGTTTATTGCTTTGGATAAATCTAGCTGCAGTGGAGTCAGTGGCAAAATTTTGACTTCATTGGCATCAGGATTTCATCTTCCCGTTCATGTTCTCTAAACCAGTTCAGGTGCAGCTACTTCAGTAAAGTTGCTGTAGTCCACAGTATCCTGATTCTTCCTTTCTACTTTTCACTGGATGTGCAAAACTAATTTTTTAATTGATTTGCTAGTTCACTCATGAATCAGTATTATACAGAGAGATTCTGATTCAGCCTGAGTTGGAATTCCTGAGACTCTCGAATGTTGTAATTTGGAGTATGTAAAATCTATGAAGGGAAGGAAAACTTCTCTTATCTCTGTGGGGTAGCCAAGGTGCTAATGAACTTGGAAGCAGATGTTAATTATTACATTTTCTAGTGGTGCTAGATTGAAAATCAAAGGATTCTCAACTTTTGACTTTGTTTCCAGCCACCAGAGTATCTCAACCTGGAGAAAAATTACTTTATATCATCTTCAGTTTTCTTTTTATGAACTGGGCTATGTTTCTTCCTTTTCTGTACTGGGAGGAAGTGTTAGACTTGTTAGAGGATATCGTGAATATGTAAATATCTAAATATGTATACACACATTTTTCAGAATGCATAAGCACTATGGAAGTTATCGTTTTCTCTTTTGATTCTCTTGCTTTCATAATACTTTCTCAACATCATAGAGTTTTTATTTTTTCAGTACTATGTCTGATATGTGAAACATATTTTATAGAAATATCGGGTTAAAAGCCTTGAGGTTTTGTTGCAGCAGTAATCAGATCAGACCTCCTCGTGATATGGAAAGTTACGGGGGTTTTCCACATGCTTCACCCATTTAACTGCACTTTGATATTGGAGGTATTCTACATTCTGAAAGTATTGCTTCTTAATTTCCTTAAATAATATCTTAAGCAAGATATGGTCCACCCACCACCCAACCTATTCAACCCTTTCCCCAGATTGTTTATTAATATATTGGGCTATCTACTCCTCTGCCCAGAAACCTATGGGAATCTTTTAACCTACATTTACCTTGAAAGTGTCTTTTCTTTAATTTTTAATATTTATACTTGCAAAGATAGACTTTCTCATCCTGCAGCAGATGTGACTGATTTGGACCTTTTTTTTGAGGGTCACAATAAAATGTTTTCTGAATACCAAATACTTTCTTATTGTGGATCTGTCTCTTCCACGGCCTGCTTACCTATCTTCAAAGGTTTACTTAAGGAATCTGGGACATTTCAGCTGGCGTGTGAGTTTCTAGTACGGAGCATTAGTGTACAAGGATTGTTCCTACAGACTAGTCCATGCCCTCCACTGAGTGAATACTCCCTTAATTACTCACTAGCAGAAATTTTAAAAAAATAAATATTGTAATGATTATGACATGTACAGTAAGCAGGATAGAAAACTGAGGCAGACTATGTTAATGTTTGAAAGACTCAGCACCTGCATGACGAAAGACTTTCCCTGAGGGACTTGGGAAAGTTGTTGAAGTGGTTGCTCCCGAGGCAGTGCAGAGGGGGATTTGTGTAGACGAAGCACTGAACAGAGGGAATGACGGAGAGCACAATCTGGCTAGACAGGTGTAATGAGAACTAGAATGTTTTATATTGTTAACTTCGGTAAACACAGCAAGCACACAAGAAAAATCCATGAAAATATCCCATAGCAACCAATTTTCACTCCTGCCACACTCCCTCATTCACCACCTTTCAATAAAGCACAAGTGCTCCCTTTAAGACATAGATACCTTATTTGCAAAACAGTGATCATGTTTCAAGGCAGTCTTACTTCTGATAGATGCCATGCATTCTGTTAAGAAATAAGAGCAGAATAGCACGTCTCTAATGCTGAATGCAGGTGAAGCTCAATGTTGTGCTTGAGCATAATTTAGAAGTGTGATCTCCTTTCAGGAAAAGCTGAGCAGTTTTCTATATTTTGTGGGACTCAAATGCACATGCAAGTTTGTCCTCACATATATCTTATTTTTACAATGAATGAAAAATTTATGCTGAATGTCAAGAGATCCCCACTCTTTTTTGGACTAGTCATTGATTGTCTCTAACAACACACTTAGCAGAATTAAAATATACATTTAACTCATTCCCATATGATGCTTAAAAAAGTGCTGGATTAGATTAACAAGTACAGAAAAATATTAAATAAAATATACTTCTTCTTAATTCCAATATGTTATAAGAACTGAAAGAATTTATTTCTATTAAAAAAATAAAATGGGTTTTTTTCAACATAAAGTCAAAGGTAAGGATGAGTTTTAATGGAAATGAGAGTGAAACCATTTCTGGAAACAGTAAAGACAAAAAATCAAATGACAAATACTACTGGAAAGTATGTAGCAATTCTTCAAATATGCATGGGGGGCTTACACCTTCCTAGACCATTTGTTAGAAAGAGTAGTGTGACTACAATTAGTACCCTGAACAACTCAGAGATGATCATAGACACAGCTGTTGTTGTTTAAGGTAGCAGGCACATCAATGGCAAGGCAGTAGATATTGATTTGTGCAGTGACATCCTTCTAGCTGTGTCATCTGAGTGAAAGAAGTCCCCAAATTAACCAATAATATAGTGTTAGAAGTTGTAGTAGTTGCCTCCTGGGACTTGTTCTGGTTAAGGATAGATACCTCTCCTCTTCCCACAGCCATCAATCCTCCTTGAAGGTTTGCATGAAGGTCTCCACTGGTCAAAAACAAAATGTGAAGTCCAAAAGGACAAAGTAGCAGATTGCTGGATTTTATATATATAGTGAAAATTTGCTCACTAGACACTGGAACTCAATCTAACTCTTAATATGCAATTTTTAAAATGTTAAAATCTGTGAATAAATTTTCCTCTTAAGGTATTTGAATACAGATGTTTTAAATGTATAGTCCCATTTCCATCAAAATCAGATGTCAAAAATTGTTAGTTGTATCAGCTCGATTTTCTTACTGTTCTGATTGTACAGTCCATTTTTGTCATGGGCCACTGGCTATATAGTACATCAGCTGACTGTATGTAATAAAGGGTAACAGACCTGGACATTGTTGATGTTAGAGCAGTAAAAAGCAGTGACCATAAATATTTAATCCACATGAACATCAATGGAAAACTCTGTATGTAAGTAATAATCATATGACATATAAAATGTTAATCAAAGAATTCAAGCTTTAATTTGGATTTAAACTGTCCCCCTTTGCAGTAAGATTTCTGTTTATTTGGTCATATAAAACCTTCTTGTAATCAAACTTTTTGCAGTTCTAGAATTACCTTTTAATAAAGATTATGCATTTTATCAAACATTATATGACTGAATTTGTTCTCTTGCTGTTTTCAGATAGATGGGCAAAAAAATTCTTTTGACACATAAGCTGAGTTTTAGTCAAGGAAGTATTCAATTAAATTTAGAGAATTGTATTTATATCACTGATTTTTAGATCCAGATGCAGTTATAGACCAAGCCTAAGTTTAAAAAATGAAAGTATCTTTTCATATGTGAGTTACATTACAACTGCATATAGATTCATATTTCCAAAAACACATAATTACAAATATGGCTAAAAGTAAAATAAATATTTGACTAATATCTATTGTCTTAAATACAATAAAATAATTGTTTGCATTAGTTATTTTCTATAAATATTCACTCCACAGAATGAAAGTTTTTACTTTCTTTTTTTTCTTGGCGCTAGAGGAAAAATTAGCATCTAGGCTATAGCTCTCAACATTATGCACATATAATCCCGAACAGAAAAAGGAGTTTAAAAAAACCTTTTGTATTTATTAAAAACAAAAAATCCAGAGCTCTTATAACATGTGGAGAGGTAGGTAATCTTATCCCTTCTTCTAATTATGCTGCAATCAAGGTATACTAGGAGTAAAACCATCTTTTAAGACTAAAAGATTTTAGAAATACAACTGGTCCCTATTAACACGATATAAAAATTTTAAAGAAGTGCAACTGCCAAACATCATATTTTGCTGACATGATGCTCATTTCTAGACTGAGAGAATGCTGAGAGAGGCTTTCTTTGCATCTTATTCTCTGTATCTTTTTTTCTTAATAAACATGTATAACAATTCTTCAAAGGTTTCTGTTGTAAAACTGCTTGGAAGTCATAAAGGGATTTGGGGATTTCAGATTTAAAATCTTATTGATATCTTCATTGTGTTAAAAGACTTTGAATATGAAGCTAATTTATGGACATTTGATGTTCCCCTTACAAGTAAATATTGAAATTAGAGTATTTTTTCCAGTTTTTCTCTTATACAGCAAGGATTTAATGCAATTATATCAAAGGAGAAATTCTTTATATTGGATGAAAACTGAAATGCATGTTTATCCTCTTGGGGTCTATTTCAGAAAAAGGAAACAGGATTTCAGTCTGCCTAAGGTAGTTTTGATTTTATAATGCAGGGAGGGGGGTTTTTGTTGACATTTTATTCTTTTCTCACATTCCATAGTATGAATCTCAGACCAACTTTATAATTCTTAAAAGTTTTTCTGTTATACGATCCCAGTATTTGACTCAACGCCTTTTAGCAGCATATACAGAGAATCAGAAATATTCATCTGAAATCAAGTTCTCTAAGTTTTTGGAACCCTCTTCACATTTAACAAGGTCCTTCCAGTCTCTTGGCACTGTACGAGGCTCATTAGGAGATAACAGAGCACATTAGCCATCTTACAGATCCAGTTTAGGACGGCAGGAACCATATCCCACAGGTCTTACCATGGATGTTCAGAAAACTGAAATGTTTAAATTCATTTTTGTACAGAGCATCATTTCGGTCATTTTTTAAGTGTGGCTGTGGTTTTGAAATTGGAACATGGAGTAGGCTGGGAATGGGCAGCTGCTGCCCACAGGTTAACTTAGAAGATGAGTAAGCTCTGTGTAGCTTTGCAGCAAATTATTTGGGTTTCTGATTGCTGCAACACAAGCTTTATATCTTCTAGAAGGCTGAAAGCAAGGATGGGTTAGTTGCTGCTGTTAGCAGAAAGCTGCTGTAATTGAGGGTAAAGAATAGCTACTATAGTCTTGTCTATCTCGCTGGAAATCATCCCAAAACAGTTTAGATAGAACAGTAACTGTTAAAAGGCTGAGAAATTTGAGATTTTAGGTTTTGCGTGATTTAGGTTTTTGTTCAAGTAATATTTTTTCAATTTTTTTGTAATGCCTTACTTGCTTTTGTAATTCAGGGCTGTAGTCTCTTCATATAAGCTGCAAATATCAGTATACAGTTAAAATATTAGGTAAGCATTTAAAAAGTGCAGTTATGATCACACTTGAGTCTTGCCTAATCATTTGTTAATCATAGTAGGGTACCTATTTTGAAAATCAGTTCATTATATTAAGATACACTTTTGATTTTATGCTGAAAAAAATTACCTTGCACTCTCGTTTTAAACTGGTCTCTGTCTGTTTTCACTCCATGTCCTGTTGCATGCAGAAAGTGAAATCCACAGGCCTGTAGTGGATGAAGCTAATATTGTCTGTGTCTTTCACTGCTGGCTGTTACAAAAATCAATACAAAAAACTTATGAGCATTCTCAGTACCCAATTCAATAGAAAATATGTCCCATTTCTGCAGCTTTTGCAGCATTGTTTGGGCTTCCAGGGCATGGAGGTCTGGACATACTTTTTATTGAATCAGATCCTCAGTAATGTCTTCATATATTTTTAAAGAAAACTGTGAAGGTACACACTGAAATAAACAGTGAGAATCGTACAAGTTGATGGTTACACCAGAAAGCCTGAATCAGGATGTAAAGACTGAAATCTCTTTGGCTAGCAGCAGTTTCTTCTGCAAAAATATTTTATTTCTATCATATCTAGTGGTATCAACTTCAAAGAACACAAACATGGTGCCTTTGGCACTGCCTAATTTTAAAAATATATACCCACCAATAAACCAGCAAGAGATATTTACTGTAAGAAAATCATGATGGTTAAAAGTTTTATCCTGGCAACTTCACCAGAACAGGTTTCTACTTTCTTTTCCCCTCACCCTTTTCTGTTTGATGCATTCCTTAAATTTTCAAAAAAATACTTTAAACTATTCTTATTTCTAAAAGTCTGATTTGTGTCAGTTCTATAACTATGTTGAAGTGCCTGGAAGATATATACAGTCAGAGAGAAAGCACTTGGCTCATGATAAACATAAGATGAAAGTGATGCTTCTAGGCAGAGATTCAAGGAAATTTCTGGAAGGCCACCCTCCCTGTGAGCTGAAGACATCAAAATGCTCCGATGGGAACAAATTTCTTACTTCTTTTCATTGTCTTCATATATACTTACCGTATTCAGTAAGTGGCATTTTGTGAAAAATTGTCTTCTGCATCCTCATCTGCATGGGCTGAGGCAAAAAATTTGCAACACTTCTAATGGCTGCGTAGAATTAATGCAGACTTCAAAGAGGTCCTTAGTAGCATATAGGTGGAAATTGCTACTGAGTCCAGTCACAGCCATGACTGATGTGAGAGATATATTGCTGTGATTTGTTGACATAAAATCTGGTGATCATGTTAAGAAAATTTGTCTTGAATTTACAGTGGCCAAGGAGAGGTACTGAAGACCCAGACATTGTGCCTTCAGACAAGCTGAGAATCCCTGTTCTGCCGCCATTCCTCATGGATCCCTCATTTTCCAGCTGCTTCACTAGGTGATAATGTTGATGTGCAAAAGTAAAGTTTATTTTCAAGAACTGAAACAAATGTTTAACATCTTCTAGATTTATTTTAATGTACTTGCCAATACTATCACTAATGATGTGTATTTGAAGGTAAGATCTTAACTTCTCAGGTAAGATCTATTTGACAGTATGAAAAAAACATAAAATGTAACTGTTTTAAAGTTAGTAAGGTCCCCTTGCTAACTGCTAAGAAAATATTTAGACATTCATTAGTGAAGTAAAAATGCTTTATTTTTGGTTATGTTATTCAGCATATTTAAGGAATTTGAAAAACACAGACATTGTTTATGAGCGGAGTGTGTACGTATTATTTTTATGTCTCCATGTGCTATTTTTTTCCTTTTGTTATGTTGATATACTTGATGCAAATAATAATATGTTGATACACTAATGCAAAGGCAAAGTCTGGTTGGACGCAGACCCACAGGGTGGTCAAAAAGGGAAACAGACTGCCCAGAGATGTTGTTGAGTGTCCTCCTGACTGGAGAGTATCCTGGGCAGTCTGCTGTAGCTGAGACTGGGTGAGGAGGGGGATTGGTCTAGGGAGCTCTTCCAACCTCAACCATTTCAGGATTCTTCAATTTTTCTACTCAGTTGCTACAGAGGTCCAAACATAATTATGCTGAAACTTATCAGATATTTAGTAATTCTGATTTATAGAAAGTGCATGTCAAGATCTCATCTCATCTGCACTATACTTTTTGGAAGTGAGCTAAATAAGAATTTGTTTATATTCTACATAAAATGAACTATGATTGCTTCACCTGCAGCTAATGAAGAAAGACAGCTTGCCCTTTTTAGGAGACTTTTTTAAAACAGTCTGGGTGTCCATGATCTGCAATTTCAGGAAAAGTATACAAGCAGTAAACTCTAAACACATGAATAATTTTGCAGGGGAAATTTTCATCTACAAAATTACATGACTTAACCTGAGCAACTAGCAAAATTATCAGTATTAGTTGTTATTCCAGTGGGGATAATACAGTGAAGACAGATCATTCTTCGGTCCTTGTGAATCTGAGTCCTTAGACATAAAAACTGTTTCTTTAGATACTGTAGGAACGGCAAAAATAGAAACGATCTCTTTAAAAACCGTTATTGGGGTTTTTTTGTATTTTCACTGCCGTCAATCATTCTCCATTATTCTTTCTCAGGGCTATCATTTCCAGAGCTTTTCCTGTCCCTGACAATCCCTCTGTTTCATTTTCTCTGTTTCTCTCAGACAGTTGTGCACAGCAAAATGTTGCAGAAATTCAAGTCCTTTTTGTCAGTCCCCAGAAAACCTTTGCAAATGCTCTACTACTGACAGGTGTCTGTCTTCTGGGTGGTGGTTGATATTTTTTCATTTCTCAATAAAGTGGAAGGTAATTTTCTCATTGAAGTTTTTCTTTAGTGTCTACCATAAGAAACCTCTGAGTACCCTGTAATGACATTACAAAACATGAACCTATATAAATCAGAAATATTTCTTATTCATAATCATATGTTTATAATGCATTCTATTTCAAATGCACAAGATGACGCACTCAATACTAAATTTAGCCTTCTTTTGTTATGTCATGTTTGTTTTATTCAACCAAGTTTTATGTGACTGTATTTCAACCACAGGATTGTCTGTGAACTGATTGTGGGGATTTTCATATTGTAAGTATAAAAAACTTGAGATATTTTGATTGGTTGCATATGACATAGCTTTTGTTTCCATTTAACAGACTGAAAGAAAAAAACTTGTAGAAACTTGAAATTATTTTGGTTTGGAATGCACTTCATAACAAATTTTAATAGTATATTCAAAGGCAAAAATTCTAAATACACTTCTGAAAATATTAATTTTTATTTTGAATTTTTACAGTAGACTTCTAAAAACAATTTTTTTCATGTTGGGTTTTAATAGAAATTGTTCATTAAGTAAACTAACATTTTTGGTAAATAAATATAGTATTTTTTATAGTTTTTTTTGTACAGACACAAATATGTATTTATATTCTATATAAGGATTTAAATAAAGTAATTATTATTAGATTTTATTATTATTATTATTATTATTATTATTATTATTATTATTATTATTATTATTATTATTATTATTGTTCAGCCAACAGTGTTTTCACAGCTGAAACACAGCACCAGTTTATACAGTTTATAATTCTAAACCGCAAATTTCAGTAGTCAAAAAGCCAAAAATTTTTCTAAAACAGGCCAACTAATATAGGAAAAGAACTGCTAAAAGTACTTATCTGTGTGAATGATGCTATTTATTTTTAATTTAGACACTGCATGAATTTAGTCTTTTTCATCACTGTATTATGTGCATTATCTGGAGTAACAGAAAATAGGTGAAAATCAACAGCTAAATATCTATACATTTCAGAAGCTATCAAAATACATCTCAGTTTGCATTTTACTCGTACATTATCTATGTATTTATGAGAATCTTATTGCACGGGTTATAGTCATGTACTGGAGAGCTATTTCCCCCTTCTGGTAATAACATGAGACCATTGTCAAAATCCAGGCAGATCTGAAGGTTGCCTGGTAGATGTGTGTATCCTACCTGTGAGAGTGTACACATTGAAGTAACATTTTATGAAACTGTACTGCAGAGTCCAACCTGAAAAATCAAATTTTGTGGTGTGCCAGAGGAAGAAAGTGTGAACGAACTGAATAGTGTATCTCCTCCTTAGCAGTTTGGAAGCCTGCTCCTGAGAGATTATTCTGTTTGGAACAGTTTCTTCTCACGTTCTATAGTGAACTATTGGTTTTGCTGTCACTGATAATTCTTTTTTTTTAGCAACTTTATATCTTTTTGGCTTTACACCTTGTCATGTATCGCTGTGTCTTTCCACTTGCACAAGGTAGTTACTGTAAAATTAAAATGGCTAAGGGGCCACTACCATTAAAACAGTACTACACACCAAAAGGTAGCAGCAATTTTCACATGATCCTCTGCATTAAACCTCAATTTTTATCAAAGAAAAGAAATATGTTTATAGGAGAATTATTTCCAAGAACAAACTATGCAGCCATGTTATCTAATTGATTGGAGAATTTTTCATTTCAGTTATGACCTTGAAGTCAGTGAGGCCTGGAATGCCCCTCAGACCATGTCATGGGTGCTCTAGTAAAGATCTATCGTTAGATCAATTACTAAAGCAATGGAACATCTGATCCTACCCTTGAAATTAACCAGGAAAAGTAGATCAGCACACCTTCAGCTGACACAATGAAGTATTATGGTCTCAATGACCCAGGAAGGAAAGCCCTAATGATTGATGGGAAGAGATATTTAAATAAGAAAGTTAAAGCACACTAGAATTAAGCATGTCAGAATGGTCAAGCAACTCTAGACAGCCAAGTTGCCTTCAGATAACAGTAATTTTGGCCAAATCTTACGTGAGTTTATCCCCCCCCAAACAACAGTCATATTCATAATGAAATTAAAAAGATCTAACAGGCTTTCCAAATGGCAGCCTTTTCTTTCTTTGTTTTTCCATGTCTTCTGTTAAAATTATTTGTCTTTCATTTGTTGTCATAATCTATATATGTGATAGAAAGGCTGTTGCCATGTCTTCTGAGCAGCTAAAACCACTAAAACAGGTGTCAGAAAGAATTTTGCAGGTTATCACTGACACAAGATTTAAGAAAACATTTCTGAGTATGCTTCAGAGGCATTCTTCTTTGAGTAAAAAACATGGAGAAAATCAACAAAATACTTGTGGTAATACAAGAATATCAGAATGACATGCAAGTAGTTTTGAATTATTCTATGGTCAAGAGCTCAGCATGTATTTAGAAATCACTTAGAAGAAGCTTTTTTGGTTGTTACACCCCAGTCACTCAAACCTAGGCATAAACCCATGTTCTTTTGCTCTGGGTAGACGCAATGGAGCAAATTCCAACCAAATATTCTCAAGAGGTAAAAATACACAGAAGTTTACTGGCAAACTATAGAAAATTAAGGAACATTGGCAAAAGAGTAAATACAACATAACATCACTTATCAGAGCCTAGACTTAGCCCATTGAACATAGAAAGCCTTTAAACTCATTTGATGTTATATTTCATGAGAAGGGAGTTAGAAGAAGGGGAGGTGCACAGTGAGGTGAATTGCGACCTGGCTGAACAGCAGATCCCCAAGGGTTGTAATCAGTGGCACAGGGTCTCATTGGAGGCCTGTCACAGGCAGCATCTCCCAAGGTTCAATATTGGGCCAGTATTGTTTGACTTATTCATCAGTGACTTGGCTGAAGGGGCAGATGTCTCCTCAGGAGGTTAATTGTTGACACAAAGCTGGGAGCAGCAGGAAATACCCCAGAGAGCTGTGCAGCCCTTCAGAAGGACCTGGACAGGTTGGACAGATGGGCAGAGATGAGCCATCTGAAATTCAGCAAAGGCAAATGCGGGTCCTGCATCTGGGGCATAATGACCCCCTGCACCAGCACAGGCTGGGAGCTGGCTTGCTGGGGAGAAGCTCTGTGGGGAAGGACCTGAGGGTCCTGGTGCACAGCAAGCTATCCAAGAGCCAGCAGTGCCTCCGTGACCAAGAAGGCCAACAGTACCCTGGGGTACATCAGGAGGAGCATTTCCAGGAGATCCAGGGAGGTGATCCTGCCCCTCCACTTAGCCCTAGTGAGGCTGCATCTGGAGTGCTGTGTCCGGTTCCGGGCTCCTCAGGACAAGAGACATGGGGCTTTTGGAGCAGGACCAGTAGAGGGCAGCAAAGATGATGGGACCTCACCCATGTCTGCAAGTATCCAAACGGAGGGTGTCAAGAAGATGGAGCCAGGCTCTTCTTGGTGCTTCCAAGTAATAGGACAAGAGACAATAAGCAGAAACTAATGCAAATCTGAATATGAGGGAAAGCTTCTTTACTGTATGGATGATGGTACACAGGAACCTTGCCCAGAGAGTTTGTGGTCTCCCTCACTGGAGATATTCAAGAACCACCTCAACAGAATCCTGTGCCGGGTGCTCTAGTATCATCCTGCTTGAGGAGAAAGGTTGGACAAGATTCAAAGAATATTCTGGGTCGGCAGGAACTCACAAAGATCATCAAGCCCAGCTCTTCAGTGAATGGCCTGTGCAGGGATTAAATCCACAACCTTGGTGTTATTAACGCTATGCTCTAACCAACCAATCACCCGTTCTGGGAAATTGTTGTTTAAAGACTGAGAAATGTTTGTGAAGGCAGAAGGATTTTGTTATTGCTTTTTAGAACAATAGTCAGATAAAAAGTATGGTTTTGATGAAGTGTGTTAGAGATTATGCAATTCCTTTCCCAAGGTTTCTGGGAGAAACACCTTAAAAAAAGAAAAGATGAAGGATCTCCTTGATCTATTACCAGACTGACAATTTTTTTTCCAAATCTGAAGAGGACACTATACTTGCACTTGCCTTTTCTACAACTAATCATCCAAAGACACAGCAAACATTACTTTGACTGGCCAGAGATTTGGGGCAGTTAACGTGTTTGCAAATTTGTGGCTCAGCTGCTGTCAATTAAAACGACCTAATTTTTGTATTCAGTAATTAAAGCCACACCTGTCATAGGATAGTCATAATTTAAAACTAAAAGTTCATTGCATCAACTTATTTTGGACTACTAGGAAAAGAATTTACAATGTGCTGCTTTTTCTAAATAATCTTCCATTGAGGTAAATATTGCTCACTTCAATGAATATTTAAAATGTGCGTATAAGAAATATGAAACACCTTTATAGAAAATTAAACTGAATGTCCTAGAGCTTGAATGACTCTGGAAGTTGAAGGTACATTTGTTTTTTGTGTTGTTGTTTTGTTTTTGTTTTGGTTTGGTTTTTTTATGAAAATGCATAACTATGATGCTAGACCTTTCAAGAGGCTGCACTGGAATTGTTCAATTGTTAGAGCAGCTAGAGTAGAGTGAACAGGGAGTCCAGACCATGAACAATGAGACTACAACAATGTACTTCAGTGTTCAATGTAGAAAAAGTAGTTGTGAACGTAACTAAATGTTTGTTACCACATTTTTATCTGTCTTTTAAGTATAATCAAAGAGCAAATCTTCAGATTGGGAAATAGCTGAGGGAACTGATTTACTGTCTCAGTCAAGCACTATTAGCTGCAGCCTCAAGAATAAATTGGTTTTTTAGACTATGATTTGGGTTCTGCAAGATATAATTAAAAAAATTTGCAGTCATTTGTTTCCGCCATTTTACTGTTTCTCCTTAGGTCTGTGGCCCTTAAGGACCACATTATTTTATGTTTCCAGAAAAGGTGTAAAAAATCATTGGAAAATAATTACAATTCTTATGGCAGAAATTCTGAAATAGCTCATAAAAATATTTTTCCATATCTGGTGTATTATGATTTAATTTCTCTTTTAAGTAGATTTTTATGCTCACTTACTTTCCTTTTACTCACATACTGATCAAAGCTAGCAAAGCTTTTGGTGCCTGAACTAAAATAAAACATCAGAAAACCCCAGTGATGCTGCTGCATGTATGGGAATACACTGTGGTGATAAGTGTGATCTAATTCAGTTATTTTATAAAGGCCACATGGAACTCATTGTCCTATTTGAACATCAGCCTGTGAAATTAGTTTTATTCATAGCACTTTAAATATTCAGTTCCAGTTTATTTATTTATATAAATTATTATATAATTTATATAAGTATATGATTTTTATATCAGTAAATAAAACACATTCATTTGATGAAGGCAACAACTCCACCTATTCATCACTGAGGTAAGCAGGAACATAAGCAGGCTTAAACCAGATTCAAGCCTCTCATCTGAAAGGAAATTTGCCTATTTAGATTGTAGAAAGCTCCTAGCTTTCACAGTTGGTATTTTCATAAAAATCGCAAGACACCATTTTAAGATAAGTTTTTAGGCAACTACAGTCTGTGGTATTATTAGTGAGTGGGATAAATTGACTTCAAATCCTAGACTTGCGAAAAGAGCTCAGAAATAACTTACAGAAAAAATCTTCCAGAAGTAGGTAATTTGAGATTTGAAAGGAATATTTCTAGATTGTTTTTCGTATTTTTTAAGAAATTTGAAGCATAACGTACCTTTCTAGGGGAATTCTTATGTTCTGATTATTTGCCTGAATGCTTTGTTGAATACTTTCATTATATATCATAAATGATACAATAAAAATGTCACCTGGAAATTATTATTTGGTTTGAGGTTTGTCAGGTCATTTTTAAGAGCATCAGCAAATGGTGCAAGAAGCACTACAAAGATCATTTTGTAATTAGGAGTGGTGTGCTTGTAGTGCTGATTAATTTCAGGCAATGATTTCTGAGTACACTGGGTATATAGCAGAGTTTTTTAGTATAATTAGACTTTGAACGCCAAGGTTATGATCAATAAGAATTAAAAGACCATTTTCAAAAGCTATATTTATACAATTTATACAATCGCTTTTGCTTTCCTTTAAATATCTCAAAGCCTGAGGCATAAAAATTATCAGGATTCTATGCTAGTAACATCAAAAACTCTACTTCTTTTCTTGCTCCATATAACAGTTACCTAACCTTTTAATTTTCCATGTAAAAGAAAGTTTGTTGGTATTTAGTTCATTTGTATTTAGTTTAGCAGGTGCCAATTTAATTAATAATCAACCAAATGACATTCTAGATTTGCTTTGGATAGCAGTTCAATGCATTCTATTGATTTTTGTATTATTGGACTAGATGTTGTCATCATTATTACTGTGTGCCATGCTTCAGGCAGGACTTGAATTAACCAGTAGTATTTCAGTATAGGGAGTTTTTGTCTTTTAGCATGGAAATTGTATTATAGTTCAAAAGTAAACTATAAACTACAATAAAGTATTTTTAAAATTCTTTTGGAATATTTTTTAAAAAGCCTTATGAGTTTAAAATATTCGAAACAAAATGTTTCCAAATGTTTCATCTTGTTTATATACAAGAAATTTTTTGGGTTTTGCTATTTTTGTTAAGGGTCTGCTACATTTTCTTCAGGACATAATAACAATAATAATGTGATTTTACCTAGCATTTTCACAGGAGGGCTGAGGTGAGACCATTGTTCTGTAGGTTAACCTTTATTTTCTCTATGTAAAAGCATCACACACTGTTCACTGTTAAGTCAGCTAAAGGAAGGTATCCTACCCCTGTGAGCCATGGGAACTCCTCTGCAAGGAAACCAGTCTTGGCACGGACATGAGTTACAATGGAGGAATCCTTAAGTATGTTCAAATCCTCTATAACTCCAAGAAATTGGACAGCTGTATTATATATTATGTACCCATGATTCCCTTGGGAAAGAGTTTTTTCTTGCAGGAGTAACAGAATTTGAGAATAGTGTAGACTTCTCTCTGTTTTCTATCTCAAAAATGTTTTTGTTTCTTTTGAAACTAGTACTTCTTATGAATGTAGGAAGTTTTGTAAGGAGTACTGCAGCCTTAAACTTTATAACTACTAGGCAAAATTTAAGGCCACAGATACTCAGATCTGAACCGGGGTCTGTTCCATATCAGTCTGACTATTCTTATGACTAATGAAGTATTGTGAGTATGGAAGTGGTGTATCAGCTACATCTGGTTTTGCAATGGGGTTCCGATTAGACTCAGCTCTTTCAAATGTTTACAAAGATTTTAGAAACAGATGGAGACTCAAAGCTAAAGCTAGAATTTTTCACAGAGTTATGGAATGGTTGAGGTTGGAGTGACCTCTGGCAGTCATCTTTTCCAATCCCCTGTTCAAGCAGGGTCACTTACAGCACTCTTCTAAAAGTGATAGTCATTAGTACATTCTTGAGACACTGGTAAAACTCCAAACAAACAAATTATAAAATTACTTTTCAGACAACAAGAAGCATGAGAAATTGAGGAAGGAGAAGGACTTTCCCATACCCTTGTGGGAAATATGTTTACCTTGAGAGAGTGTTCTCTGGTCAGGTGACCATGCAAATGTAAACTGCAAAGTAAAAATATGTGTCTAAATTAAGGGAAGACATTCTAAACAAAAGTCCAAAGAGGTACTACTATAGAAAGACCTGCTTTTCAAAATGGAGTAAAATAAGTAATTAAAGTAATAACATGTAGTCCCTTTTGAGGACTTTTTCAAAACTTTGCTTAATTTGAATTGCACATACTTGACATCTTGTTTTGACTATCCATTTGATTATATCAATATGTCACATTATGGAATAATAGTGAAACATGATGTATTTCAGCACAATGAGTCATCCTGATGGCATGTCAGATCCAACATATTCCAAATCAAAGTTCCTTAAATCATGATGATTGAAATCTCTATTTAAAAGAGCTTTCCCTGCTAGGATTTTGTATTTCCTATTGCTTCTGTTGAGTCTTTTAAAGCCTGCCTCTCTTGACTCAGTTATCTTTCACTTTAAGTCAACACATAAAAGAAAACAGAGATGTGCAAACCTCGGGGGCAAAATGGAGAAAAAAACAACCTTTCTTTTCTTGTACTTTTGGCCAGGTTTGAAAATACAGATCTAGAGGCTTAATGTAAATTTCATTCCATTAGTAATTGAGTTCCTACACCTCTCTTAATAATCAAGATATTCTGCCCTTAAAGGCTGGGGCCAAACAAAAGAAACTGGGGACACTTAATGAGTAAATCTTCCACTGCAAACTTTGGGCAAAAATCTCATTATTGAGTCATGGCAAGGATTCTTGAAATAAAGTTTCATTTTCTCTTTCTCAAAGGAGGCAGAGCTAAAGACAGAACATATACTTTTATTGCTGCATAGTAATAAAAAGTAATATTTTTTTTAAAGAAAGAAGATATATTCTCTTTCCAGTTCTGTTACCTGAAGAAAAATTCCTGAGGTTTTTTTATGATTTTTTTTTGCCATTATAGAATATTTGGATATTAATTTAGTAGAATTACTTGATTATCATTTTATGCTTGTTCATATGAGGGGACATATGGATTGTTTTCTTCCTCCTTTGTTTGCCACTATTGCTAAAAAAATACAGTTGGAGGTATGCTATTTATGGGAGAGGATAAAATTCCTCAGATACAAGAGTTCTGTTGAAGTCTGGACAGTTCATTCCATTTGATGATTAGTCTTTTTGCTGAAGTAGCTTAGGAGGGCCTCTGTTTGATGTCAGTGTCTTCCCTTGCTTCTTTGAGAAGGAATTTGTGACCTAGTTGTGGAAATGTTTAGAAAAAAGTTGCTTCAAGGGTTACATACCTTATTAGCTGCTTTTCCACTGCTGAACATTACTACCCTTAATCCTAATGGAAGTTATATACACTCACCTTAGCAGACAAGTGGGTCACCCTGCTGAGTGGATTTCAGGCTTCTCAGAAAGTGATATAACAGCAAAACCATTGCATTAACCAAAATAACTGCCTGCCAATGATCATAATAGGTCCTGGCATTGGGTGGAAAGGGCAAAATTCCTGGCAGCCTCTTTTCTTTCCCCCTTCAGCAGGTAGTCTGTTTTTTCTGAAAAAACTGCTCTACTCTGAGAGGAACCTCCTGTCCACTGCCAGACTTCAACTAAATATTAATTGGGAACTTAATGAAAAATACAACACTGGGTCTGTGAAGCCTCTAATTTGAAATCCTGCTGTATATGTGCAGAAGATGGGAGGGAAAAGCAAGTATAAAGGAGGACAGCGAATGTTGAATGTGAGATTATTTTTTTGCAAAATATATTCCTGAGTGTGCATGGGAACCCACTGAAATGCAAGCTGACAAACACTGCTGAAATTCCTACTATAGGGGTTCATTTTTGTATAGATTATGAACTTAAATGATGTACAGAAGCCTCACTTTCCCTTCTATAAGGGGATAAACCTGGTAGATAGAATCTGTACCTCTAAAACGCACTATTAGTTAAAATCCAAGCCCTTTCAGAATAGTAAGCCATCTAAAAAAACGTCAGTCGAGAAGAATTCTTTTATTTTTCCTGCTTCAGTAAACCAGTGTATTTTTTGAGTAGAACTGCTGGCAGAAATAAAACATATTTTTCATTATTATCCATTCCATAAGTGATAATATTCCTGTCTAATTTTATTATAGGAAAAAATAACCCAGAAAATAATCCAGACAGCACATATTAAAGTGAGATGTGTGTAAGTACCTTACACTTCGACAAGATGATCAAATAATATTCATTACAGATATTCACAAAATATATCTGTAAAGGCTATTAGACATATGAATAATTAGAACTCTCCTGGAAAGAATGCAGTGTTTGATTTATTGTATCTTCTGCAAATTTTCATATGTTAGTTGTTTCTGTACATGTAGTTAGTGACTGAAATTTTGGGACAGATCTTCTCTTCTTTGTTTGCAACTGGGGTTTCAGGACACATTTTTATTTTCTTTGTATTGCTTGAGTTCGGATTTTTGTGAGGGACAGGAGCATGCTCTCTGATTATTTTTTTAATATTACATTTTTACATGGCTATATTTGCTAGCCAACAGCTATATTTCAGTTTATCACCAGACTGCCTCGCAAATGGAAGCACTTTATAAAACAAGTGAAATCACAATACCCAATCATTCAGAAATATTGGACTACTTCAAATTTTTATAAGCTCTTAAATTTTGAGGTGATCAGGGTTCTGAGCTTGCATTGCACAGAATAATTTAAAATTATTGGAGCACTTCACATATTTTTAAAACCACTTCAGCTAGGAAATGATGGGGTTCCAGAAATATGTGGCCTATAAGGGTATAAAATTATCAGAGAGCTTAAGTGTTTCATTGTGAAAGTGATCAAGGTTCCTTGCTTGCACATTGCAAAGCAATTGAAAATTACTGGAGTGCTTCAAGTGGTTTGTGTTTTTAGGATTTTAAGTCCCTCCTGCTCAAATACACTTTAAAATTGTTAATGTTTCCAATATTTTCAATTTTTGAGTATGCATCCGTTATTCTGCTTTTCCTTATTTTGAGTTTTTCCTTTGTTGTTTTTTTTTCTTAGGTTCAAATATTTGTCTTTCAAAGGTCTCAGAGTTAACTAAGTCTTGAAATCCTTTATTTTCCAACACATAGGAGCTTTGATGAACTTAACTGTGCTATTGCTTTTGGAGAAAACAATTTAAGGAATGATTTTACTAATGTCAATATTGAAAGCGGAAACCTGAGGTTGTGCCCATATATTTTATTAGTTATAGAGTACTTTCCATAGGTAACTTATTTAATTTAAAATTTTATAAGGCTTAGATTGTAATTAATTAAAAACATTTAATAGTGCTTCTGATATTACCATGTTTTTTAAAAATTACCTTTAAAACACAGGGTTTTTTCTTTGTGTGCCCTCCTTTCTCCTCCTCTCTTTTCTGTCTTCAATACACACACTGCACAAACCACTGGCATATCATAATTCATTCTCTCACAGCTCATTCTCAGTACTATGGTTTGGTAGAACTCACAGTGGGTAGAATTTTGAGCTGGATTTATCATCCACACAAGAGAATCATAATAGTTCTATATTTTAAGAAGGGAAGAAAAAAAGCCCTATAAAGTGCATCATTCTGCAATGCATTGTTTCTGTACATTGAATTTATGACTGTAAGAAGGAAATCACTGGTGTTATACAGGTATTCTATTGTGTGCGTTTAAAAATTTAATTCAGTCCCTACCGTGCTATTCGTTTTACTTAACTGTTTTCATGAACTTTGCTTATTTCAGGTCTATATTTCCTTACCTTATCTCTATTATGAACTGTTTGCTTCACCCATTTTCCACTTCCAAAAGTGTAAAGAAAAAAATCTCAGCAATCTAAGCACCATGCTTTTTTTTTTTTTTTGAGTACAAGTGTTGTTGCAGGGCAAATTGTTTAAAGTAAAAAGGATGTGCTAATTTTTATCTTCATGTTGTATTTATGAACTATATTAGTAATAAGTAGTTTTCTGAAAAATGAAATTCTTTCTTTAGAGAGGATTTAAAAATGTTTGTGCAACAAGATGAAATTTTCTTTAACTTGAAGAATATAATCATAAACTTAAGACAAAGCAACTAGAAAATACTTGCAATAATTAGATCAGGTTTTTTGATCATCAAAATGGAAATACTACATTGTTTGACATAATATCGGGTTCATTTTCATGTTCTTGTTTTCACTTTTAAGATACTTAGAGCAAGCATGACTCCTAGGAAATGGATTTGAATTGACTGTTTGTAATCTTTATTTATAATGCTTTTTATCATTCCTTTTTGAGAATTTTAAATTGTGAGCTGCCAAAAAGGCTTACAATGTAAGAAAAATTTTGAATTAAAAAATTATCATCTTGTATGTGTTTTATGCTTGCTGTCATGAATAGTGTCCGTTAGCCATGTATGACCCATAGAAAATTATAATAAATTATTTTTGTCTCAGAAAATCACATTACTATTGGCTACAGATATATCCCTATCAACAGTCTCTGTTAAAACAATGGTTTTGCAGTTTTCAAACATGAAATGGCTATTACAATTACAAATGTTGGAATAAAGAAGATAGATATATTCAGGGATTTGAAAGACTGAAATCTGTAAACATTAGTATAGAAATTGTTTGCAGCGTTAACATTTACCACAGACTGAATTTTCTGTGTGTTCCAATAAATCATGTCCTATTGGGTAAGGCCTGGCCTCTATTTTTCAAGGCAGTATTTTCAAGTATTCAATGTGATCACAAGGAAAAAGTTGTTTGTACCTGTAGTTCTTTTCAATTAAACTGATTTTAGAAAATCAAAAAGTGAAGCCTTCAGTAGGCACAAAAATCTCTTCCTTGACATTTCTCTCATAGTTTTTGGTGAAGTAGGTATCAGAGTTTTGAGAGAGATTTTTTGGGGCAACCTTGAAAAAACTGCCTAGAAAGTGATAATGATATACCTTTCTAACATACTACTGCTGTCTTTTCATAGCAGATATATACTGATACAAGAAACTGCTACGTGAAGGCAACAAACACTTCAGTTTGCTTGGACTGAGAGTGTGCTGCATAAGTGCAGCGGCAATACTGTGCCATGGGCAACAAATTCAAAAGAGTGAGCATCTACCAAAGGGGTCCAAAATGGCCACCAAAGTAATGTGAGAGTTGAGACTGGATAAATTCTCTTTGCAGAAGCTGGAAGACAGTTTTGTGTTAGTCTCCTCCCTCTTAAAAAAAAAAAAAATCTCTGTGTAAGGATTTACTGCTATCTACCATCAAAGTAAGGACACCTCTTAAGGTAGACTTTTGATCTTGGTAAGGATGACCATCTTCAGGCAGTATTAAGCAGCAAAACGAATAGTGCATAATCAGTGCCTAAGGCTGCTCCTTAGAACCTACTAATAAGTTTAGACATCTCATAAATTTGCTGCTGAAAACAATCTTGACTTCACATATGTAAGCATCTATTTCTCTAATTTTCATATGCATACCAAAGTATTTAGATAGTGTGACCTAATTATTTGTTGCATTTTTGCTGTCCTTCTCTTATGTTGGTAATTTAAGAACTTCTTGGAAGGTCTGAAACAATGTTTCTAGAGGAAAATAAAAAAGGAAATTATTTGATAAATACAGTCCACGTGATCTGCTTTTTAGAAAGGGGGAAACACAGCTTTTCACCTAACTGTGGTTATGCTTGCTGTGGGTGGTGTGTAAATTGGTTTATGAGAAGTTTATGTAGAAATACTCATAAGCTCTTCTGGTAGGGGAACCATATGTGTGTTGAGACTTTCCATTTGTGGGGTTTGGATTTTATTTCTGTCTTATTTCTAACCAAAAATTGTTCACAGCTCTGTTTTTTTCTCCTCAGATGCTTTTATAATGATGGTTCCTTCATATTGTAACTGAGGGACTTTGAACAAGGGGATTCAACTATTTTAGCACTTCAACTAGAGGATAATGAACAGTTAGTTATGTATAGAAAGCCTTCAAGAGAAAGGGAATAAAGAGACATATTACCACAACAAAATTTTGTTTCCTTTACCTTCATTTGCAAATTCAATTAATTTGCCAACTGAGCACTATGGTGAAAAACCAAGGAGCAAGAAATAGAAGTGTCTGTTAAAAGGAGAGCTTATGACAAAATTAGAGGGTTCAGAAATGTTGGTAGCTTTCCCATAGCTTTCTGGATTCCTGAAGCATTTATTTCATGGTTTATCACAGATGATTTCTGCAGCCCTCCCTGTCTTGCTGGGCAGTGCTTTTTTTGAAATAACACCTGTAAAATAATAGGAAAAAAAACCCACAAAAAACAAACAAAAAGCCCCCCCCCCAAAAAAAAAGAAACCAAAACCAAAACAACAACAAAAAAACCAAAACCAAATCAAATCAAACAAAACAAAAACACAAGCAAACAAACAAAAACCAAACCAAACCAAACCAAAACAAAAACCAACCAAATAAAAAATAAAACACCAACCAAACCCCTGGAATGGTTTTAGTATTTATTTCCTTTTTGGATACTGAAGTTAGATCTGAGTGCTTTTTTTCACAAATTCATGGGTTTACTTCTGAGCATAATATATGAAGGAGCAGGTCCATTTCCCAAAATAAGTTCCTATATGCATCTTCCTAAAGACTGAATGCTTGCGAGTTGTGATTGATCAAAAGCAGCCATTCCAAATCCCTCATCACACAAAAAAATTTTAAAAAATCTTGAAATCTTGATCTTGAATAAATAGCCATAACATTTTAATAGTGTGAATTTTGGAGAGAGTACATATTCAAATGGCCTAACCTTACAATAACTTAGAAAATTCCTTAAGGGTGGGGAAATAAATATGTTAGTCAAGATCAGAATCTATAGGCTGAGTAATGATAAATTTGGTAAAAACTAGACCAGTAGCTTCTGAAAGTTATGTTTACTGGTAAGTATGATTGACATTTTGTTCATTTTCTGAATAGTAGATAAAATGTAAAGATGGAACTTTTTTAATAAAAATTTTACTTAGAAACACTGAAAGCTGTAATAATGCTGTTTTAATATTCCAAATTTGTTATACACTTTAGTTCTATTCATTTGAGATTTTTTTCATACTTATATGTTTTCCAACGTATGGTTACAAGCGGTGTTGTAGGAAATAAAAGATGAATTTATATATTCGTAATTTTTTAGTCCCAAAGTTTCCTGGTTAAAACATTATAGAAAAAGCCTTTTAGAACCATCAGAAAAAGGCAAAATGTTGGATATTAAGAAAATGTTTTTGAAGAAACATTTATAAACATACATATTTATCAATATAATTTTTTGTGACATTGATATGATTAACAGTATACTGTATTTTAACAGGATATGGTATGTGTGAAAAGGAAAAAGAGGCTTGAATTAAACCAGCCCTTTTCAATTTTTTTTGTGAAATAAAAAAGCTGCACATTTTTCTGGTGTTAACATAAAGGAAAATGCAATTCATACACAGTGCAAACTTTTACACGTGTATGTAATTTATTAAAAATAAGAATTTAAGAATAATTTTTTAAAATATCTCTCTGTGGAAGGTTGTTGCTGTGAAATATAAGAAAGGATGAACTACTTACCTTCCTGCAGAGTGAGTGTGCGTACCATAAATTAGTCTGAAAACTAATAATATTAATTTTAGCCCTTGAGAAAATGTTAAAGTTTGGTCTGGAAATTTAAAGGCTGTATTGAGATAGTTGATTCAGTGTTTTAAGCAGTTCATTAGAGAATACATTTTATTCTTATTGCAAATGAGAGAGAAATTGACCTGCTATTTCTCTACACAACTTAAACTCTCACTGGAATAAAATGATTGCTAAATGAAATAAATCGTACAGAAATGATTGCTTTTCTTTGTGGTTCCTTTTGTTTGTTTGTTTGTTTGTTTGTTTTTCTGGTTTTTGTGGGGTTTTTTTTGTTAGATTTTGGGTTTGGCATTCTCATAGGGTGTTTTGGATTTTTTTTCAATTTCCCTGGTTTTTGGTTTTTTGTTTCTTTCCTTTGAAATATATGACAACTTCTTTTCTAAACCTTTGGCAAATGTGATCGAGTGTTTGGACTATAATGAAGAAAAGATAAAAGACACTTTTAATGCTCTTCCAATCTATTTCTAACATGAATTCCTATAAAAATTAGGTTTATGCAGTGATTCTCAGTCAATTACTCCCCTACTTACCATACATCTAAATCAACACAGTACTGGATTAACCCTTGTGAACTTCATTTGAAGGAGAAGGCCAGAGAAACATCAGGTTTTATCTCCTGTGTGTCAGTTCCAGGAACTGTTCAAGCAACACACTCATATTTTTTTCACCAGCCACAATTAGTGCTGTCTCACGGTAAAAGGAATACAGCTGGTATTGTGACTGTGTGAAGGCTTGGGTAACAGTTCCGAGGAGAAAAAGGCACAAATGAGTAGCTGAGGTGTGTAGCACTGACTGTACTGGTAACACTCAGAAGTACTGGGGCTTTAGAGCTTGTTATATTTACACAAAAGATTCTGGTACCAGCCACAAGTCTGTGGGACCCTATCTGGCACAAAGTAAGGTTGCCATTTGGTGGCTCTTATTTAAAAGGCTGAGCCAAGTGGCCTTTTCTTGATTATTCACTCTATGACATTGCTGATACTGTTTCTGCTTAGTGCAAAAATAAAACACTGGTCTTTTGCCCAGAACAACCTGCAAATCCTGAGATAGTGGAAGATATAGAGAACTTGCAGTTGGGCTTTAAACTGTTTGGCTGATGGGCAGCTGCTGTGGTTGGCTCTTCCCACAGGAATACCAAACTGAACTCTTACCTTGCATTCAATGTTTACCCTTACAAATATTATGGTTTTGCCTGAACATATGCTTAAAGAAGTGGGAACTGATCATATCCATGAAGCCAAAATTCTTGTAAGACCATTTTCTGACTCAGAAAATCCAGTTATTTCCCTGCTGTGGTGATACTAACTTAAAATGACTCCATGTTTTACTTTTTAATTTAAATCAAACAATTTATTCTCAGAATTAATGCTTTTATTTAGATGAGTCATTAAGCTCAATTCTTCCTTTTGTATTCCTCTTTGCAAAATATAAGTCATAGTAAATATCATGTCTGATGAAGATCAGGCCACTCTCTTGCCTTTAAAAAAAATTTGAAAGTTGTTTAAAGTGTTTATTTAAAATGACAGTTTCTTTGCAGTCTGGGAATCACTTACAGCTGCTAAATTGCTTCTCCCCTACTTTTACTCTGTGTTCTGCCCGTGTCCTCCCACTTTGGCGTCTCTAGGGCCATCTGCAGGACATCCGCTGGTTGAACTCGCAGGTAACAGTCCCTTCCTCTTTTCCATGGGGCCTTGCTCTCAGGAGCCCTTTTTATCTCACAGAAGGCAATGACTACTTAGATGGGGACATTTTGAAACCAGATCTACTTTAATGATATACTAATCGGTGAAAATCTGCATTAACTACTATCCCTTTCCAAAAATATCTTCCATTTATTCATGTTCCACAAAATTTTTGAATGCAATTGTTCTTTATGCAGGACTGCAGTGATAACTGATCAGGGGAGCTTGAAGGTAAAGTGATTTTAAGTGGGATGGCTGCTTTTATCCACCTTGTCAGTTATGTAAACAGCAGTGGTGTAAGTTTCTAAGTGCATGAAACATGTCATTTGTTTTTGGTTTTTTGGTTTTTTTTCATATCTTGTCTGTTTAGCTTAGTATGGATGTGGTTCATCCAGTGCAGGTTACATGGCCACTGGATAAGAATAGCCACCAAAGCGAAGGGGCCATACTCCATGTTTTTTTGGGTGTTGTTGCAGTTGTTGTTTTGTTTAATTTGATTCTGTTGTTGTTTTTGTTTGTTTTTTTCCTGCAATCACTTCAGTAATTTAGAACAGTTATATTTTAGATCTGTGTGGCTTTTGATGGTTTTCTAGTTCCTATGAATGGACAGCAGCCCGGTTCCAGGAGAGACATTAGTCACCTCATAAATTGACTGGCTGGGAGGAAACCCATTGGTACTCACACCAAAGGGACCAGGGTGAAGGATGTTCTCCTGGCACTGAATGCAGATGAGATGGCTAGTGGGAAGGTCCAATGCAACTCATCCAAACTCCTTCCTGAAAGCCCATGGCTTAGAGGAATTTGCCTCAGAGCAAGTTTTACCCAGACTAGTTCCTGAGGTCTGCTTTCTGGTTTTCAGTCAGCTCAGAGGAAATTTCAGCAGTCTGCAGGTGTCAGGTCCTGCCTGCTACCACTGTGAGGAAGGGCAGGTGACCTGTCAGCTCCCCAGTTGCTTAGGTCCCTGTCCAGAGAAACGACAGGGTCAGTGGTCAGGGCTGGCAACTGCCTGTTTCAAAAGGGCAGCTTTCAAGCTTAACCTCAAAAAAGAGTCTTCTGGGATTTGCATCTGCTCTTTAAAGTCTATGGAATCCAAATTTCAGCTTGCTAAAGATGATTCCCCCTGGCCCAGAAGCCAGTACCTCCAGTAAGAAGTACTGCAGGGCTTCACCAGTCAGAAACTTCATTTATTTATTTGTAACTTTTGTATTTACTGCTGAGTGGCTTCTTAGTTTTATTTGAAAAGGAAATTGACTTCTCTCTCTCTTTGTCATTGCCTTGTTAACAAGGAGGAGGAAAAGCTGCCTAATCTCGACATTATGAGAGTTGTTAGAATTGATCCCAAGTGAACTCTAGAGAGCAGAAAGTCAGATCACCTCTTTGTTTTGTTCCAGGGGGTTACCGAAAGGGAATGACAGCCTTCAAGGGACCTATTTTCCACTAGCTGAAAGACTGCATTAAGCAAGCATGTTTAGTGAAGGGTAAAGAGAGTACCAGTGGGAACAAATGCGTGCACCACCATAGCAGGAGCGGGGCTCAGAGCAGAGGAGGCAGATGTCTGCTGTGCAGAGCTCTCTAAAGAGGCCACGTGGGCCTTTCTGCGTACTTCAGCATTGCAGACTAGATCCTCTGTAGCATCCTCTGGGGCTCTTGGTAGAGAATGGCTACAGGCAGCCTCTTCCAGCCTCTCCTTACCTACCAGGCAGAAGTACTGCTTGTTGATCCAGCTTGCTCCACACAGGAGGGGTTGGGAAACGGGGATTTCTGTTATAGCGATTAGATTTCTCCATTCAAGCATGTATAGAAAGTATCTGAAAAAATTTGCCATACTGTTTTTTGGGTGAGTTCTTAACATTGCTTTATTCTTGTTTGTTTAAATATGGCAAATAAAATTATTCCTTCTAGTACTAATATATTTCCCAGTATCACAGAGAAATATTTTCTGTTATCTTTTCCCTTTCTGAGATTTGTCCCATGTATATAAACAAAGTACTTTGAGTAGTCTAGTTCCAGTCCAGGAGAGAGGATGCCAAATTTCTATGTCAATGAGAATTCAGTACGCAGGGTTAGAAAAGCAGGTAGTACAATATAAGATGCAAACCAGAAATATCAGACTTTTCACTAATACAAAGAGAAATGCAATAAGGCTAATTTGAGTCAGTGTTATAGACCAAAAAATAATTGAAACTTCTGTGTTTATTGCAGAGCAATATGTAATATATTTGTTTCAATACTGTGGTTTCAACTTGCAGGCAGAAAAATTCCTTACAAGACTAGGAAAGCTGATCTCATATACTTGAGCTCACAGAAAATTAAAAAAAGGCAAGTGTTTCCTGTGAGGATTACTATCCTGATGAGATGTGCCACCAGCGAACCTTGTGCCCTACCTTGTTTACCTGCATCCTCGCCAGGCAGACCCAGAGGGAAGGACTCTGCCTGCAAAAAGACATACTACAACTCCCAGGAGTCACTACAGCCTGAATGAATTTTACTTCTTAAGCCAGACGAGGAAAAACTACCTTTTTCCCCTCAGTGCCTAAATTCTAAGGGCAAACAGAAACTCATGCTGTTGGTATTTTGTCTTTACCAGATAATATGTTAGTCAGACTTACCAATGTGCTTGGCTCTTTGAGGCTGCTTCCAGCCACATAGGGAGAGATTTTCTGGGAGGAGATTGTAAGGTATGCACTATTTCCCCCTTGTTGTTAGGACTGTATTGAGCAGGCCCTTGGCATGGTGTTTTCTGAATCTGAAGGAATAGGTGGTGTGGAGCTACAAAGAGAAAGGTGCTGGAATTTGAGCCAGTTATTTCTTCAGTGGGGCATTTAGGGACTGCTTCAAAACTTTTTGGTGAATTAGATTTCTGGTAGATCCTGTGGGTTGCATCTTCAAGTGGAAACAGAGAGTATCGAGGCTGTTATTCCATAAGGTTTTCAAATGACTGGTGAAAGATCCAAGTCTGACCCACTTTCCACTGATTTAGCTCTTTTTTTCATTTGCTCTGTCTTTAGTTATGAGGGAGACTAGTCCACTTAAAAGGATAATGTAGGAAACAGAAGTTTCCATCTGGCAGAAAAAGAGTGCCTGATGGTGAGAACAAATCTTTTATATAAGGAGGTTATTTGCAGCTCTAAACTTTAGTCCACTTCTCCATTTTTTCTGTTTTCTTCCTTTTCCCTGTTGTAACAAGAAAGCCAGATAGTTTATCCTAGTCAAGGAAATGTCATTGGAAAGCCATGGGAAGCAGCAGGAAAGAGTTGATAAGATGGTGATTATTTTTTTAAAAATTACGCATAAAGTTCTTTTAAATTCTAAACATCTGTCACTATTACAGTGGATTAAAGGTGTTGCTCATAAACATCGACAGCTGTTTAACACTTAAGCTGTAACCATCTTTTCTGCCAAGTGGTTAAAAATAATTATGTAGCAGCGTAAATAGTTAAAACCACTTTTTTCAAAGCAACCAGTAGGCCTTTTTTCAGGTACAGCCTGTATCTACAACAAAGAGAATACTATGAAGGGGAACTTATTCTAAGACAGGATTTTTTATCATGTTGGGACATTTCTTACCAGCATTATTTAAAAGCTTTTTTAAAAAATCCTCTCTCACACCTTTGTTCTTTCTGTGCCATGATATGTAGCTGCATATTTAATACCATATTTTAAATGTTTCATATGTTTATGACATGAAATACATGTACAATGTAATCAAGGCTCTTCAAATTCTGCTATACCTATTTCACTCCAAACAGCAGCCTGAGAGTTTGTGTGAGGAAGTTCTTCTGACCACAAATGATGTAAATTGAGAAATACATTTTATAACTATTTTTTTATAGTTTTGATCTCTTTCCATTACACAACAAAATCAAAATGTGAGGCTTCTGGGAAGAATACTGCTTCTTTTACTCTCTCTCTTAAAATTATTCTGTTTATTCTGAAGGTTTTGTAACTAACTCTTAATAAGTCTTCTTGAATTTGGGGAACCTATAAAAAAGGGACAGAGTGAGGTTTGCTCGTCATCCCAACCTGGATCAATATCATTGCATATTTCTCAAATAAACCACAAATAACACCCTGGTGGTAATTTCACACCACTGAGAGGAGACCTAAACAAGAACTCAGCTGAAACCAAAAGGCTCCTCATTTCTCTCAAACAGGATTTCTTTTCTAATTTTATTTTCATGGATCTGACATGTGCATATGCATACAGAATTCCTAGGAATCTAGTTCCTGCAGGTAATATAGATTAGAATTTTCTTTCATCTCATGGTTTTTGGGTATGGGTAAGAGCAAAACAATGGGTTTTGGTGGTTTTTGTTTCGATTTTTTTTTTTGTGGTAGCACTTAAGTATTTCATTGTAGTGTTTACCTGGTAGTGGGAATAGAAAGAAAGCTATGTGATGGAACACTTGATCTACTTTATGACTTCTAATTTAAAATATTGCAGGTAGTTGTCTTTCATGGACAGTGATCTGTCCAAAGGTATTTTTTGTTTGCTTATTCTTGTTTTTTTTTGTGGTTGGTTGATTGGTTTGATTTTGTTTGAGTTTTTTCACAGTGAGAGCTTTTAGAAAAAAAATGACACTTTTTTTCTGTTGTTCTGACATTTCCTTAGATCGTTTCTGGGAAACTGTAGAGTGCAAATTACTGATTTCCAGCTTACGTGGATCTCCTGGCCTAAACTGTCAATGGCTCAACTTTTCCTCTCACTAAATAAATGAATCATAGAACTTAAAACACTCAGGCCTGATGTAAGACAAAGTGACTTTGAGCGAAAACTGAAATATTTACCGGGATTTGTAGAGGTGAACAAGTAAAAAATTAAGTTTTTTACAGGGTTTTTGAGTCTGGTTTCTTTTTCATTAGATGATGCTGAAACTACTAATACTTCAACTTGTGGTTTTCACCATAGCTGCAAGAACAGATTCTTTTAAGTCTTCATAAATTAATGTAGCATACTTTGCAATACTAAACACTAACTAACTCTTCTCATGAGTGTCAATGTCCTGTGTGGTATAATATAAAGACTGTAATGTTTCAATTTCCATCCTGTTCTCGTTCCTCTGTTGCTTGTTTACTTTGGTTTCATCATATAAATATTTGTGTGCATACTGGTTTATTGTGTTGCTCTAAACACATGTGCATCTAATTACCAATGTGTTTAATTTGAATGTAATGTTACATGGTTTTTAATCATGCTCCAAGTCACTTTTAATGGTTGCAAGAAAAGTATTTCTGGAACACATACTTCTCAGACTATAAGGATGTACTGTTCCCAGAAATAGTTGAGATTATTTAATTTATTAGCAAATTGAATGTTGTGCAAATACTTTTGGATGGGATCCCAATGTTAATTAACAGAAAGTAAAGTCAAGAGGTTAAAAATTAAACTTGAATTCTGTTAGGTTTTGTGGATTTTTTAATACGTTTTAGCAAGCCATACATCTTTCCCCTCCTGAAAAGCACACCCCAAGTATGTATATTGCATCCTTTGAGTTGCCTGGAAATTATATTATGTGTACATTGATTTCTTAGAACTAGTCTGTATGTAACAGTGTTTTGGTTTATTTTCCAAAAACTTATAACGGCTGGAAAAGTACCAATGAAGGAGTTAAAGAAATGCAATGACTTCTGCCCTTTGTTGCAGCAGTGATACTGACAGTAAAATTTTCCCATAGAACTTTTCCACTCTATTTTGCATTTGTTGATGAAGAGCTGCTTACTGGGATGAAAAATAGTTTGGGTTATCTAATCTACATTTTTTTAATATATTTTCTGTATTTCTATAAGATATAAAATATTTTATTGCTTACAATACTGAGAATTCTTGAACACATAATTTTATCTGGGGTGTACAATGGCCTACTACAGCCACCATTGATGTTTGTGCTGAAAGCAGGTAGGATATGTAAAAGAAAAGAAAAAAAACACTTTCATGTGTAAGTACAGATTTAGGTGCGGAATACATTCAGATTAATTTAATGCTGTGTATTTAGTTGTAGTTTGGACTGAAACATATATTGAGCAACCCGCTATATACTTATAAACACTAATAATTTTGCTTCCACATGAAAGTCACAAAGAGACATAGGAAGTTACTTCCTCCCACTAAAATATTTTTTTACTTTATTAAATCATTTAATATCCTCATAAACTGAAGAAAAATTACTAAATTTACTAAATTTACTAAATGGGAAGGAGTGGGTCAGTGAATCAAAGAAAAAAAATATGAACATCTGAAATAATTGCAGCTAGTAGCAAATGTAAAACTGATTCTGCCTTGTGATGCTTTCAGTTTGTTACATGTGATTCCATTGGAATGTCACTTCCATCACAGTCTCTTATGTAGTGTGATTCAACATTGTAATCATTCAGTGTTTCATTGTTTGTTGTGTGGAATTTATTTAGCTGTTCATGCTGCTGTCTGATTTTCTGTGTTTCCTTTCAAGTGATTCCTTCCCTTTCCTTACATGAGGTGGATTTGCAAGTCATTCTTTACCTGTGTAGGCTACAACTTGGCTGAAATGCTTGATGTTGACATCCTGCTTTTTTCCTGTGTCAGTTTACTCTTGTTTCTGCTGGAGCAATAGTGGGAGCCAAAGCTGCATTTGAATGGGTAAGCAGGTAAATACGCATTCCACAGACAGACTGTGTTACACATTCTCCTAAGATACTCATTCCATACACCGTTTCCATGCTAATTTTTACAGTTTGTGATTTTATATGCTTGCCATTCTGCAAACCATTACAATCACTGACTTTTGCTGAATTCTAAGAACGGTTGCTCTGTGCCAGTTTCCCATCTGTGACAGTGGCCAGTAGCAAATACTTCACAAGTAAAAGAGAAATGGTGATTATGGAGGCAATATTTTTTTAGTTCCAGCACTTAGTCCCTTAGGGACCTCCTGGGTCAGCCTCTGAATCCTAGCCAGTGTTTATACTCTTGGACAGTCTCCTCTTCTTTAAATTAGTATTATTTTAGCCCATTTATTACATCTGCCTTTAAAAAATTCTCAGGCAGTGGTTTCTGCCTTTTAAAGATAGATTGCACTAAAAAAAAGTTGTTCACTTTCAATCTCTTTCATCCTATTTTTTATCAGCTGTTTTCTCATTCTTTTAGTGTGAGAGTTAATTGCTCCCTATATACTTTCTCCAAACAGGCCTTTCTCATATTTTGGCTCAGATCTATTTTCCCAAATTAAATTTATTTATATAAAAGCTACTTCTTCATTTTGAGAGTTCTTATTTTCCCTCTTTTCTATTTGTACTTTCTCCTTTACGAGATTAAATTATAAATATTATACAATCAATAAGAAATAAAGGAATTCAATGGCAGGTTTTATAAAGAAGTTATAAAAATGCTTTTGTAGTTTTCCATTATGGAAAATTTATCTCTGATTATAATGTCACTTCTAGCTTAAACTGCCCACTTTATCTTTACTTAGTGAATCACCTCTGGCCATTACCACATTCTCTCAACCTATACTTCTTGTCAGGTCAGGCATCAAAGTTCCTCCAAGATACCTGTGCATGCAGAGCACCTGAAGTTTTTCCTTTGTAGGTGATTTTCTTCCAATTTGGTTTACCTCCACTTTTCAGGGTAGGCTGTAATCTAAACCAAATGAAAGAAAGAAAAAAAGCAACAGGTCTGATTATTTTTTTCATTCAGCACATGGATCTTGAACTGGGGATAACTAGTGCTATACTTCAGCTCTTCTGTAAAACAAGTATTAGTGACAGCCTGGTAAATACTGATGGTCAACACTGGTTTTCAGATTTGTTGTTATGGATATTCAACTTTTTCCTTGTGCGTTTGATGCAGAACTTGGTATCTAAAGGAAGAGAACTGTGTTAAAACATCTATGATTTATTGAAAACGGCACTGTACAGCATCTAAACATCTGGCCTGAAACATGGGTTTGGAAAGGTTTATGTAAATGAAAGACCAGTTGATGACAGCACAACCTTCCCCCCACCCCCCTTAATTGTCATAGATATTGATTTTAGATGCATTCACTCTGATGTATTTTGCATTATTATTGACATGAAAATGTTACCTGTGATAAATTTATTTTTCCATATCAGAAATAGTAGTGTGAATGAACAGCATCTCCCCTGCACTATAAAAAAAATTACTGTGCTTTTCAAAAATATACCTTGAATATACAACTTTAAAATGGTAGGGTAGGATAAAGCATTTTTATACAGCTGTTCAGAACCAGGAGCGTTTGTAATTGTTCACACCAAGGCATTTGGTCTTGTAATATCATTGCTTACCACCATCATAGAAAACATTAGATATGATTAGATGCAGGTATCCATGCCAGATGATATCCTAGTAAAGTCCTTTATATATTTCATCTTATAATTGTATTTGCAAGTTAATGTTTGAAGTGTCAGTCTTTGTAAAATTAGCTCATCTTGTTATGATTTAGAGCTTTGATGTGAGTGAAAGGCTTCAATTGCAATGCACAGTCACATCTGAGAGTAAACTGCATAGACAAAGAGCCTTACAAGACTAGTAAATCAAATACTCTGAACTGTCTATGTGGATTATGAGGTACTATTTGCATAACTTTGAAGTATTTATACTGATGAAATTACAATAATTAAAATCATTGCTGTGTCAATTGCTAGATGCCACAAGGCATAGCAATTACTAGCATGCAAATCAGACTTTGTGTAAGCATTTTAAAGAATAATTACCTTATTTGATTCAGATGTGCCTGAAAGGCATTAAGAATCATTTGAGCTATTTTGCCTTCAACAATTTTTAGGTCTCAGATAATATTGTTTTTATTATTGTTGTTGTTGATGATAATACATCTGTGTGGGCACATGTCTGTATGTTTCTGGCTTAGGTTTAAACCTAAGCTTGGTGGTGCAACTTACTGAAGCAGTTAATAAGGATTCATTTTACATTAGCTTGTTCTCAGTCTCTGTCTACAAATAATTTTATTTTGCATAAGAACAAATACAAGCATGCAAACTCTTAGGATTTTGTTGGGTTTTTTTGTTACAGCTTATTAAATCTTGTGTTTTGGGGGAAATACTTAAATTATTTTCAGAGAAAACTAATCTGTTATTTTTTCTTTAGATTTTTTATATATGACTTGGGTTTCCACAACATGATTTTGAAATACGTATTCTAAAGAAACATATACTTTAAAGAGGTGCTCATTCACATAATTGAAGATGCATAAAGTATTGCAGAAACATCATAACCATGAGAAAATTAATTTAGCTTACCCAAATTTCAGAGCCACTTCTCCTTACTAATTCTGAGTAGCAAAGATGTACTCTGCAGCGAATGGTAGTGAACATTTGACAGACACAAGTGGCAGAGAGTGAAATAGGGTCTCCTTCTGAGACTAGGGCCATGCCGCAGTGCAAAGTCACTCGAGAAGCCCTGCTAAATCATTCAGGCCTTGGGGTTAATCAGTGCCATGAGTTTTCCTAGAAAAGGTCCTGTTTGACAGTGCATATCCCAAAGTACATGATATGCCCTGATATACAGCATTTTTGAATATGAAAATTAGGAATCAGGGTGCCCTTCCTCCTGGCTTTTTTTTTCCACATAACCTTGTTTCCAATGTTGCTGTTAAAATCCCAATTGTTTGAGTAGTACTAGCTAAGAACTTGGCACACATGCCGATGCATATGAGAGTTGTTTTATCAATAGATCCATTTATCAAATGAGACTGTTTTCTAATCAATTTTATCCTGAATTTTGCAAGGATTGTGGGGAACATTCATTTCAAGGAATTAAATCCTCTGTATGAAGAAATACCTACACAAAGACAGTATTTGTTAATATAAATCATCTATAAAATATTAACATTTTATCCCTGATAACAAAAGCACAAATAATTAGGGACAGAAGAAAAGGTAAATCAGTATGAGATGAACCTCAACACATGATACCACTACAGAGAAGCTCTAAGGGGCATTTAAGCATGTGCCATAAAGATAAATCTGAGTGCCATAAAGAATCCACCTTGGCCACTCCACCTCTGTCTTTGCGTTTATATTCTCCCTTCCTTCTCTTACAAAGTTTCAATTGTGCTCCTCATCACTTTGTTGTCAGTAAAATATGCACCGTCCTCTCACATTAGAAGGGGTGTCTGATCCCTATGAATCTCCAGAACCGCATGAGACACCAACTTCTGAGCTCAGTTTCTACAGTGACAGCAGAAGATAAGCCTCTGCATTCTGATGTCCTCCTCACCTCTGTAAATTATAGCATCTTCTGAATAGGAAGCAAAACCCTTATAGTCAATACTTATTAACTCAAATAACCTTATACTTCTTGTCCACTTGTTGTGCCGCAAATTTGTTGTTATTAAAACCATCTATTTTTAACTAAATAGCAGCATAGTTGTGATCTAGTTTTGAGGCACATGACCTGGTATTCAGCCTTATGTGTTGTTGAAATATCACCCACTGTTCAGTGAGCACTTTTATTCTCCCCCCTTATTTTTGTCGTTTAATTCTGAAATTGAATATGGTTTTTTTGAGGATTCTGTTGCTTCAAATTTAAACTGTTTTTTGTCTAGTTCTGGGGACATCTTTTAATTGTGATGTTTTTCAGATATTCATACCTGAGTATACCCAGATATGCCTATATATGCGCTACTCCATCCATTTTTTACAAAGGCAGTTCTTTCACCTTCCAGCTCCAGTTCCCTCCCGTATGAGTCTAGTGCCATCATCATTCATCATGTTCACATAATGGGTTGGAAGAAGAGCTATACTTGCTCTCCTTAAATGAACTGCTACTGTTATTACAGAGGTGTGATTGCTGCTGATATAATGTATTGTAACCATCCAATGTGAAATGCATTTTGTGATGGCTAATAAGTACATTAACAGCCTTTATGTTTGCATTATTAGGATTTAGTTAGAAACCTACTATTTTTGGAAGAGACCATCACCTAAGCCAAATCATTTCCAGTCTGACCCTTATGTGCAAGGGCAGGAGTATAACTCATCCTAGTCTTTCCTCTATCAGGATCATAAATGGTCATGCTTTAGCTGTCATTAACATAGCTTGAACTGGCTACTTGAAAGAGGCCAGTATTGGCAGCATTTGTCACACTGCAACTTAACAGTTTTCCTTATGATTTTTTTAAAATTATAGTTACTGTTCTTCTGAGCCACCATGGCATCCATGAAGACCATTGTAGTCTGCATCCCTGAATCTCTTTCAAGTTCACTTCTTTAATGATTTTGTTGGAGAGTTAAACAAATTTTTTTAAAAGCTGCATCTTTTTTTTTGTGGGGTTTTGGAACTCTTCTTTATTCTTACTCCTTTGTCTATGTTCTGTTCCATCCTCTTTGGGAAATTTCGGTGGATGTATTGAATCCTCACAGACATCTGGATTTTCATTTGGTTTGCTTATCAAGAGTCGTATTCTTCAGGAAATTTAGGCTCTTTTTGATTCCTAAAAAGAAGCAATTGTTTATTGAGATACTTTGGAAATCTTAGTCCTTATTCATTACTTAAAGTTTTTTTCAATTAATTCATTTTTTTTTCCTTGTGCCTTTCCAAAGGAGAAAAATGCTAGAGTGAATAGTAATTATTTACTTATTACTGATGAATATTATCTGTCACCACAGTGTTTTATCCAGAGAAAACAAATTAAAAGGGAAACTGAAAATCAGTAAGAGATCAAATCCTTATACAGCTAATATAACTACTATTTATTTTTTAGTGCCCTTGGTATGCAGTGTTTGATCCCACCTAAAAAGAGGTAACATGATATGTATAAGACCAGATGAACTAGTGCAGTCATGAAGCTCTAAAATACAAAATACTGCATATGATTGTTCATTGATCCAAATGTCCAGCAAAGGCCTGTATAGGTTCTTGCAGTGCATTGGTGAGTGCTACATGTCATTCACTTCTTTATTCTTAAAGCTGGGTATCAGGAACTTGGTTTTCAAAATAATGTAAAAAATACAGGCCAAAGGGGATTTCTTGATACAGAACAATCTCAAAAATCTTATGTTGCACTACAGTAGCAGTTCCCATGTTGTTTCTGTCATTGAGAGAGTCTTTTTTTGTGTGTTTGTTGGTGTTTTTTTAATTTTGGGAACACGCTACTTTTTTTTTTTCCTGCTAAATTCACTCTATATTCCCTTTGAAACCTTAATACTGCCAATTCAGCTTTGCTGAATTTGGGGAAAGAGAAGAAGCTTTTAATTAGTAGCTCAGGTTTCACTATAGTTGAAGAAAGACATATCATGTCAACATAAATTATCTTCATGAAGAAAATTAGGAAGGTTATTCCTTGGAGATTGTAGAAGAAATCTAGGTGTTGGAAGAGAAAGGATTTCAATACTGTTCTGGTTTTCTACCCACCTCTGTTTTCAGATTTTACAGTTACAGTACCAACTTAAGCTCTGTTAAGTAAATATATAGTGGTGAACTATTCTCAAGCATTGGGACCTAACTAGAGTCAGGGGGGCCCTGCTGCTTCCATCAGATTAGAAGTAAGAAATTATATGTTGTCATCTTTTCATCTTAATCTAGCTAAAGAGAAGTAGAAATTGTATGTATGTCACAGCCAGAATTGTTTCGCTTCTCAAAAATACTTTTTGCACGAAAGAGTTTCCCACTGTCATAAGTAGCTGCTGACTTACTGGCGCAGTTTCTATTTTTGGTTTTTTTTCACTTTTAATTTTTTATTTTTAAAACTTCCTTAAATAAAGAAAATATACACAGGAAGCTTCTGCAAGCTCAGAGTGCAAAGAGTAAAAGTCCCACTACTTCTCCTCACATTTAAATGGAAAAATGGCTCAAATCCAGCCGTTTCACCACTGGATTGCTGAAGGTTTCTGTAGTTCATACAGTTGATTGTTGTATTTGGCCCCTCTGCAAATACACTGAGTTTCATAAGTGGCTAAAACTGGCTCTACTCCCTTATGTAGTACACACAGTAGCTGGAGGGATAGTTCTCGGAAAATTGTGAGTGTTGGCGCTAACCCCTTTTTAAAAATATGTGGAACAGAAGGATTTACGCCTTTTAATTAGAAATTTTCTTCCTTTAAGCTAAAAAATCTACATTCCTTCTGGGTGTCCTGGGTTTTAAAATGAGAACTTTTAAAATCCAGGAACTGCATGAAAAGCAACATAGAGCAGAAGAGGAGCTGAAGGATACAAATTGAGACAAGTACAAGACTTTATACTATGACTAGAAATACTTCTATAAAACTATGTATCAGATGAAAAGGTTGAGAACTGGCAGGTATAGTGTAGTGGAAAGCTGTACTTATTCTTTACTAGACCTACAGCATAGAGTATTAGCCTGAGGTGACCACTTACTCTGGAAACTTAAGAACCAGATCTGAATTAACAATGTAGCTACAGCTCATAAAATTAAGCAAATATTTCCTCAAACAGAAACATTTCCAGCTCATGTGTGGGATGCATGTCGTCCATCCTGTGGATAGGGAAAAATTAATATTAAGATTACCGTAGTCTTCACGTAACTCTCTTTAAGGTACGCCAGTGATAAAATATTAAAGAATAATTTTAGAAAATCTCATTTATTTTTAGAATAAATTTTTGGTAAAGCAGCTATCTTCACCAATGTATATATTTCCTTTTTTTTTTCATGATTTTGCAAATTCTATATTTATTTGTTCTGAGCTCCTAACAGCCATATTGCTTACAAGAGATTCTCTGAAGTGCATATTCCCTATGAATATATCCATGAGATTTTCTGTGGATAGAGACTTCCTTCATTATAATGTGACATTTGCATAACTTTACTTATGCATCATTTCAAATATACAGTTTAAATTAGTGTCTACTGTATTAAACACTGGACTTGTACACAATCACATAGCCCTCTATCTAAGAAAACAGAAGAGCACAGGAAAATAATAGGAAATCTCAGATCTCTTCCACTATCTGTGCAACTCAAATGGCACAGTTTTGCCAGAACTCGGTTGGAAATTTTATCAAATATCTCAGTGAAGAGTAGAGTGTATGAAGGAACCCAGTTTCCATAATATGCATATAAGAAATGTGGGGAAGGACACTGAAAGACCTTTACTGACAGCTCAGTCCATTGTGCAGACTTTCCTGTGCTCCCTTGGCAGGCAAGATGGAAGACAACATCCTGTTTAGAGCAAAGAGATCAGACCTGATGTGGTTCCCCCTCTACAGAGAACTGGCCTAAAGGAAAGTTGTTGGTGCGGTATCATCTCTAACAAATAGCATAAAATACATTTAAAGACTAAGTCTTGTCTATGAAGAGGTTATTCTGTTCAATGAGATCTCCAGAAGGACAAGGTTTTGATTTGAGAGGATTGAAGGAGAAATTCGCATACAAAGTGGCATAGAACGTTGCTGTTGACATGTTAAAGTGCTCTGTGAAGATTCATCTGTGTAGATGAAAACATTAAGAGAAAGCATAATTACAAGAAAAGTATCCTGAAACAAATAGTTATACTGCTGAAACCTTCCTACAAGAAGAAAGTGGAATTGGAAGCCTTGAAGACAGATTGATTAAATTTTAAATTTTACATGAGGATTGAAAATGGCATGGAAAAAGCAAAGAATTTAAGAATAAAGAGTAGGTTTAAAAGATGCAGTGAATCTATTATTTGTGTTTTACAAGAGCCTCATTTAAGTAAATATTTTGGTTCATGCTTGCAAAAAAATCCCAGTGTGCTGGGGAAATTTGTGTGTTTCTGAATATTAGCTGGTTATGCCAAAGGAAAGGCACAGAATACCATGGAGAACTACATGATGTTAGCACTAAAAGTAGGAGAAGGAGGATAAATTTAATTAAGTACCAAAAAGAAAGTTATACACATGAGGATGAAAGCAAAATAATAAACAAAATTATTAAGAAATGAGACTGTCTGAGACAGGGATTGGCTGTGCATATTGAACACCAGATGATAGAAACCTTCTAAACTTAGAAAAAGGCATATAAAATGTGTCAGATGCTGCATTTTTAGTAAAAAAAGCCCATACAACTTTTACAAAATAATAAAAAAGAAGGAAAAAACCTGGCCTGAGTAAGGGAGAAATCTTCAGAGAAATCAATATATACATACATGTGTGCTGCTATCATGGTGGCCTAAGGCTTTAGTGTGTTGTAAATGGCATATTTGTGTTAACCAACAGGGAAAGAGCTTAAAGTGAGCTGTGAAACCTCCTCCACCAATTCACTGATGTCAATATCACTTCTGGGTTTGTGTTAATTCCAATCATGACTATTTTGAACAAGCAAATTAAGAATAGGCTTCTATATATCAAGTGAGTAGACGATTTTAGGGAAACAAGAAAAGAAAAAAAAAAAGGGAGAAAAAAATTACCATTTCTGGAATGGAAGCAGAACATTTTATGGAAAGAATTGTAGGGGCTGTGCACCTTTGGTAGCCAGTCTGCAAAGCTAGATGATTTCTGTGGTGTTTTTTTCATTAAATTAACAAGACAGTTTGAGGCACTGACAAAAAAAGGGAGAAAAAACCCTTTTTCAGAGTGAAATTTTAAGTAGGGATTTTGTGTGGTGCTTTTCCACTGCCCTATCAAATTTGGGACGAATACACATAGATATTTTCTTTATGCAATGATTTTATTTACAGTCAAATGTGAAAATTTCCTTTACATTCTTGACAATTATAGTTAATTTTGGAAGGGAGAGAGAAAGCTTAAGAAAGCAATGGATTCAAGGGGTCAGTTTCTCTTATCAGTTTTATTTTAATGTTAGTTTTATTTATTGGCTTTTATAGAAGCCTACAGAAGTGTATCATAGAACATAATTTAGCCCACAATGTAAACAACAGAAGATTTAACTATTTAAATAGATAAACATTTTTGTTAATTTATCAGAGCTTTTTCTATTGTCTTTTTCTAATTATCTGTGAGATTTACAATTTTAGGAATTTAATCCCCAATTTTTAGGAATTATATCCTCTTAGCATGATTAAACACCTAAGCTCTTTGTTCTAAGTCTCTTTCTTCCCTTCCTTTTATAATCTCTAGACCTCTGCAGTAGTAGTTATTTTTACATCCTTTCTCAGAAGATAATGCTTTTATTATAAATGGCAGAACTAATAGAATTAAAATTACGTTTACCAAAAATGATATGAAAAGAGAAGAGAGAGTTTGTATGGCATGGTATGCACCATGGGGATAACTTGTCTGTCTGTAGAAATTTATACTATGGGTTAGGTTTTCTTTCTCAAATGTGAGCATGCAGTAATCTGAACATTACTCTTGGGAGGAAGAAACCAGGAAGAGAAAGCTAATTCCTGAGAAGAGAAGAAACATCAAATATATGTAACATGAATCCCTCTAGGAGAAATGGAAATGGAAAATTTACTTTATTCATTTACTTTTTGTAATTTTAATTTTATTTGCTTGCTTAGTATAGATTGAGGGCAGCTAGAAAGACCAAAGGCTGTATCAGCAAAGAGAATGTCATTCTTCAAACTCTAGGAGCAGGAATTACAAATTTTGTTGGAAAAGGTTGTGATTTTCTTTGGCAAGTGTTTTGATGAACAGTTTGCATAATGTACCTGGTATTCCTTGAGCATCTAGTGTTACTATTTTTCTTGCTTTACATGTTAGATTCTATCTCTTGATTGAATATTGAAAGCCTTTAAGCATTTTAATGTTTTATAAAGGAACAGGAGTTTGATTTTCCTCCACTGAAGTGATGAAGACAGACTTAAAAGACAATTTTGTAGTTCACAGTTTACTCTCAATCCCTTTTAACTAGACAATTGCCCTGTGGTTGTGTATGTAACTCTTGGTTAAAATGTCCACAGGTGTGGCTAAAGAACCTACACAGTTCCTTCCTATTTCAGATTCTGGTTCACAGCACAAGTAGGTTTCTTGGTAGTGCATAACTGTAAAGATCAGTCAACTCCAAATCTAGGGCCAAAAAGGAATAAAAATGGAAGCTGAAAAATCAAACAAGCTTAGTTCTGCCAAGAAAAACTCTCATGAAGCCCTTCACTGCTGCAACAGCAGCTTTAAACTACACCCTAAACTAAAAGCTTTAAACTACACCATAGAAGTAAAATATCACTGAAGTATCTTGAGGAATGAGGTTCAGTCACTACTCTGTATTGGAGACTGTTAAGCCTACTTGTAAGCATCCGTTGAAGACGAGTCATTAAACTTGTAATATATGGTAACAGACTGTTATATCTTGCTAATCAACAGGAGGAAAGGACACTAGGTGTTCTTTGGACATTTTTAAATTTTTTTTTCCCATCTCCAGATAGACAGTTTTAGTTACAATAACCTGAATGTTTTTACATAGCAGTATATTATTCTTGCCTCTGATAGAAAATCAGAACTCAACCTTCTGTAACACAAATGAAGTTGTGTCATAATCAAAAACTTGAAACCTCTACTAGTTTTGGGCTGAATCCCATCACACAAAGAGGGAGTGGAGATTGTTCCTTGTATGGCAACTGGGAACTAGATCCTGCATGGTAATATACTGGGAATACTGGTATTGTGTGATGAGAATATGACAGCACAGGTATAGCTTTCAGCTCATGGCTGTAACATAGCGAATGCTTCATAGATTAAGGATTATGATTGGAGTAGCACCGCCCCATGCTTAATGGAAGGTGGAAAGAGGCTTCCTTGTGACTTCCTGGTTTCAAGCATTTTTGCAACTACTAAAGTGACCAGCATAGGCCAAATTGAAAACAATAGAAGGAAAGATATGTTAACATGCCCAATGTATATTTGTATTATCCAATCGGAACACCAAGGCATATGACTAATACTGAAAATACAAACAATGAGCACATCTTTGTATGCTTCTAAATGTATATATTTTATTATTTTAGCTATGGTTTCACATCATAGAATCTTGGAATTGTTTGGGTTGGAAGGGACTTTAAAGATCATCTAGCTCCAAACCCCTGGCATAGGTAGGGAACCCTCCATTAGATTGGGTTGCTCAGAGCCCCATCCAACCTGGCCTTGAACACTGGGGAATGTGGCATCCACAATTTCTCTGAGCAACATGTTCAAGTGCATCATCATCTGAGTAAATAATTTTTTCTTAATATCTAATTTAAACCTACCCTCATTCAGGGTAAATCCATTTTCCCTCATTCTATCGCTACATGCCCTTCTATAACCATATTGTATACCAGGACTGTCCACAGGACACCTCTGGGCCCAATTTGACCTGAGGATTCTTTCTGCTTGGTCCTCAAATTGCTCTCAAGAAATTTTTAACTTAATATTTATTTTTTCTATCCAGCTATTTGGTATAATGTAATGTAGCTTGTCTACTTCACAAGAAGTTGAATATTTCTACTGTATATATAAATTCAGTTTTTACTGTAGGAACAAAATTTTAATTCCAAAGATCACTAGGAAAGTTTTGTTTGTTTTTTTTTTTTACCCATTTTGGATATGAGGGCTTGATTCCAGATTTCTTTGATTCCTGGAGGAACTCATGGACATCTCAACTTAGTCACTGCTGTTGCAAGCTCTCAAAAGCTCAATTAATGAGCCTCAGATTTTTTGATATGGAAAGACATACATTAAAAGTACCATTCCAGAAAGAAGTGTTCAAATTGAGAAGAAATCTGCATTTTGCTGAGAAGGGATTAGGCCTAATCTTCACAAATAAAACATTCTTGTGTTGGTAATTTTTGTACAGTGAAGAATCTCTGTTCGATTCAGAAAAACAGTCGTCCATAATAGCATGACTGCTATGGTAAGAATTGTCAAAGCAGCAAAAGTTTTAAAATTACACCTCACTTCGTTTAACTAAAGCAGCAACAGGAACACACACAGAAACCGATGAATTTTTTTTTTTTGAGAAGATTTAGGTTTTAACTTGCTTGCACTATTTTGCTAAGAAAAGGTTTTCCAACTCTTTCTCTGGCTTAAAAGTGCATATTTGTGGATATGTTTGATGCTGAGGATACCAGAGATTTAGGCTCAAGTTTTCATCCAGCAAACCACTGGGAGCTTTTAGATATTATGTTCTGCATTAGCCTGAAAACCCCACCAAAGATTTTGTCACTGATTTCCCAGTAGCTGTCCCAAATCTGGAGAGCCCTATCACCATCTGAGCATTGCAGACTGTCTCCTCCCAAAAAGAGTTTGTGATCTAAAGTATTATTTTCTGAATATTAACTTGAAGATATCTTTGCACAGCATCATTGATCATGAGGTTTTTTGGCCTATTAAATAATGTTACAAGCAGCTGTTGCAACAGTTAATCTGGGAAAGTACATATATCTGACAAAAGTGCAACTTTTGTCAGTAAATGCCCTACATATTATACTTAAGGAGACCCCATCTTCAGCTTCAGCTAAACTGATCCAAACTAGAAGGGCCTCTGGCCTTCACGAGAGAGACTGAGGCTTACTTATATGAAGGAATCTGTATTGTAGTTAAGATATGACAAAGGCACTATGTGCATATGAGAGGAAAGAATTTCTTTGTTGTTCTACTCATGTCTGAAAAGTTGACTAAATAAACCCTGAAAGCTAATCTTTCTGAGTGAAAAGGTGTTTGTATTATACACTTATATGTAGAAAAGCAGAGGATTTTAAAGCTGTTTGCAGATCTAGGATAACTTCTGGTTACTGTTGGATCCAATTTATTTTAAATTTAATTAAGCATTATACCTCTAAAGCTGTTTGTAAATGTTGCATAAATATGTAAAGCTTGTAATGTTAGTAAAATCTGTCCAGTATTATACACTGCATACTTAGTTTTGTTTCTTTCAGGTAACTTTCTGTGCATTTTCTAGTATCAAAGAACAAGATTTTATTCTTTCAAGTCAAATATTTATGACCATATAGTGATATTTCCTGGCTAGGTCTATGAGCAGTTTTGTATTCGCATTTAAACTTATAGCAGCTTCTAGACTATTTTCAGTATGACATGTGCATTCAATTAGCTTCAAAAGGCTACCTTAGAAAAAAGAACTGAAGAAATGCAGTTTAAATATATGTTGTGTTCTTCTGTTACAGCAAGTAAAACAACAACACAAGAAGTTTCTGAGATTTCATTTAAGGCTTTAAGCTTCTTTGAGCACAGAAAAGAGATTGTTGAGAGTTCATGATAACAGTGTGGAAGGTCCCCGCTTATTAAATTGATGAAACAAGAGTCATTAGTATAATATGAGCATGTGGTCTCTGTCTAGCCTTTGGATCACTGGTGTCACACACTATGAATTTGTAGAAAATTATTTGTTCTGGCTGCTGTCTGCAGGGGAAAAATACAGCCAAGAGTAAAACTTGGTACGGCTTCAAACACAGAAATACTTGAGGCAGTCCACCTTTACATGGGCCAACTTCTAACATATTATTGTTTGTCCTAACCTTAACTTTCCTTAACAAAATGCTATTTAAGTCTCATTAAAAAAATTGTATTGTTGAGGCCAAATTTACTTGACTTTTATGAAAAGTAAATTTATTTTTTAATGTATTGTATCTACTTGCAAGCTCATGGGAAAAATAATTTCTATTCATTACAGATATTTGATATATTCTCCTGTGATTATGTAGTTGTTTTATTCCCAGAATCCCTTTCTCTTTCACTATAATTTTTACTGTGATTTTAAAATATGTGCATCTATTAGGAATTAAAGTTAAACAATTAACAACTTCAATTTCTTAAATCTTTATTTTTCTCTTTGCAGTGTTGGTGGCATTTTCTGTGGAGCTTTCCATGCAAACTAGATACATGTAGTATTTTATTGTCAAAATAGTGTTTCAAGTAGTAAAATGGCAAGGGAATACTGACTGAGCTATTAATAAAACACACCAGCTTTTAGCTGGCAAAGCAGCCTTCTTTCCATCAAATATGTCTCAGCCTTTAATAAAGAAACTCAAGTGGTGTAGGTGAAAAATTACTTTTCTCACCCGGTCATCTGTCTGTCATGTATTATTCAGGTCACCAATGTTTGTCCTGAACTGTATCATTCTGTAGTTGTGTCAGGTATGAAATATGTTCAGTGTAATTCCATCAGACTTCACGAAGTTGATTAGAACAGATCACCTTTCAGCATGGGCACAAGTTATCTCAGCAGATTGAATGAAAAAGACTTATTTATCTTTGCCTGATAATAAAGAAAGAGATGAGCAAATTTATCCATTAACTTGAAAAGAGTCCCATATTTTGTGTGAAAACAAACCAAAGGCAGTAATTCTATTGAAAATACTTTAATACATGAATGTTTCTTTGAAAACATGTTTGTGTTTGAAACCAGAAAATATAAAGCTTGAACCACATGCATTCTATAACAAGCTTTTAAATGTTTCTTTTTTGCCCTTGAGCACAATCCTCAGAAACAATTAAACCAGTGTTGCTTTATTTTTGATAGGCTGTTAAGGCTGTAATGCATTTTTTCCTTAAAATTTAAATGTTGGTGAAGGTCTAAATATAATGGGGTGTGATAAATGTTTTGCTCTAATTAGTAAGAATAAAAAAATAGATATGAAATACTTGTCAGCAATATCTATTAAAATAGATGATTCTTTTTTTCTCAAGTATAATGGCTAAAATTCCATGCTACAATAATTTGGTAAAACAACTTTTTTTTTTACTTAACATTGTTTAGTCTCTTTTATGGAGAATAACTCTGCTATTGAGAGGGCGTTGATGACCTGAGCAACCTTTTTAGAATATGTGGTAACTCAAAGCAAACCTCTTTCCAATACCCTTTCTAAGTGAAAATTTTCATGTCTCATGTGCAGCTCCCGTAGATGTTCAGCGCTGTTGTGATGCAACTTCCTAAATCATTGCATCTCAGCAACAGAAAATTCAGAAATGGCAGTAAGACAGACAAGGACTGTCCTGTTTTCCTGCAAACTTCACTAGTGTCTGAAAGGTAGATCATCATCTGTGGAATATTACAGGTATTTTTTTCTTTCTGAATTAATACAAGTGTAGTATAACAAGATGGCAAAACAAGCTGGGTGGTTCTTAACAAGTAGCAGCTTCCGCAGGGCCACTGAGTCCCCATGCAAGTTCACCTTTTTCCTGACAAGGAGTGGAAGAAGCCTTTGCTACTGGGTTACATTCTCTGCTTGAGCACTTTTCTAGTGCAGCAGTGGGCACTGAATCAAAGCTCAGCCTCAGCACTTCCTGCTCCATCACCCTTTTGCAAGAAAATGTAGTCTTAGGTGCTTGCCTCTGGAAAAGTCTGGGGGAAAATGAACCCTGAGAGAGGAGAGCTGAAGACATAAACCTAAACTCTGTGGTTCTGATAGGGTCCCCAGCTGGCTGGAGTTTGTCGTTTCCCTATTTTGGCCATTCATTGGGACCAGCAGAGATTAGTTTTTTAGGTCAGGGCTCTGAAATAATTCACTGTCATAATATGAACACACAAGTTAATTTATTGTTCCAAGATTTACTGGTTTAAAGACTCGACCCAAGAATGGGTGAGAGGGAAGTTTTTGAAGCATTTTCACACAAATGCCTGTTTGTCTCCCTGGTGACCCAGGAGGGATGAAATTGTCTAACTTCAGTCCTCCAAACAAAGTGCACATCTGAGGTTTAAGCAGATTATCCAAATGTCCCTTTTGAGCACCTTCAGAATCTTCAGTCTGGGTTCCATGATTGTAACCAGTTCTCTAGATTTTGCAGTGCCTAAGTGTTTCAGAACAGTAAAGTGCACAAAACGTGCTGTTATTCTTTTAATGTTTTATTAGGGCAATCTCCTTGCAAGAAACTGCTTTAAACTATCCCAGATTGCCCAGAATATAACTCAGACTCACTTCTGTTAGAAACCTGATCCATTAAGCTATCTATTTTTTTTGTCAAAACCTTATGTTAAAGTTTAAGATATTTTTATTTTATATCAAAACTATTTTTGAATTTTAATTTTGAATCCTTACAGGGTTTAGTAACTGCAGTATATGCTGGCTATTTTACTTTAAACAAATAGAACCAAATCCATCAGGACTAGATGATAAATATCAAATAGATGATCTTTAAACTCCCATCCAACCCAAGCCGTTATGAGACAAATCCTAATATTTTGTCCAAAAAATCCCCTACCTTGATTACAATTTTCTCCCTGAGCTGAAATACAAGAAATTTAATTGTAAAAATATTATACTAATAAAATAAAACAATTATTTTGAAATTTCAGAGTGTTGACTATGAGAAGTGCTAACCGTTTAAATATTTGAGCATTTTTCTGCATCTTTTCTCAAGCTGTTGTTGTGTTCAGTTTCCCAGCTCATCAGAAACCTTTAAGAACCTCATTTTTTTCACTCTTTCATTCTCCATCCATTAATCTGTGTCTTTCCTCCCCAAATTGATAAAGAGCTATACAGGCTAAGGCCGGTTAATGGATGCACTGGGTCACATTGTGCCCTCAGATACAAATCTGAGATCAGCTCCATTGAATCCACAGCAACTGCAACCAATGAAAGTTTCAGCTGTGTATTTGAGGGTACAATTTGGTCTACCTCATTTAAGGAGGTCATTAATTCATTAATGGCTGCACAGTTTTTGTGGTGGAAAACACTAAAGCTGTGTATAAATGCTCAGAACAATGTGTGTGCCAGTGTGGAAGGTGAAAGCAGAATATACAGCATGCTAACAATTGGTTTAAAGACCAACGCTGCAACTTTTATTGAAAAAAGAAGAGCTTAAACTGCAATGTTACTTGACAGATAGTAGTCTCTGCAGACGTGAGTAACCATAAAACCCGAGGGCACCGATCATGTGCTTCAGATCCCATGAAGATGTGATCTCCAAGCTGTACCAATACCAGGGAGGAAGATAATTTCTCAAGAGTGCTAGTGAGCACTGTGAAATTTTGTGGTTTGTTAAAATCAGATGCTGTAGTAAAGAGATCAAGTGAATAATTTTTCTTTTGCTTTTCTTTTTTTTTTAAGGGGGAAAAAAATGGTGCTGCTCCAATGTTTATCAAGAATATGTGTTTTATATACAAACATGTAGCAATACAAATATTTCAATCATGACATCAAATGAAAGATCGTAGTGTCTGTTATTTTTTATTTCAATTTCTAATAAAACTTCTTCTCACATTTTTTGTAGTCATTATGCTTTAAGGGTAGCCATACTGCTGCTAAGAGAGTGAAAGGTTTTATTAGGCAGATGACCCAAAGACATGGAATTGAAAAGTTCCTAGGGAGTTCATTGTATATTAGTGTGATTGGAGTTTCTCTGTTTCCCAAACAATATTTTACATGGATTTGGATACAGATTATATGATGTTATATGGCAAAAGAGTATGGGAGCAATTTCTGCCTCATGGCTTTCTTGCCAGATGAATATCAACTAAATATAAACTGTACCTTGTAGTAAAAACCTATGTAATGAAATACAGAGGCTATAGCATTTAGGAGATGTATAACCAGATTGATTCCCTGTGCACTTTGTTAGGTTTTCCTGCATTTTTTTTACATCTGTGGTGGAATTCAGACACAGATTAAGACATGTAAATTCAAGTGTTTGAGTGTGAAATATTCTTCAAGAAGGGTGAAAAGCAAGACTGGAGTAACCACAGGCTAGTCAACCCCCTCAGTCCGTGGGAAAGTGGTGGAACGACTAATTCTGGAAACCATCTCCAAACACACGAAGAACAGGAAGATAATTGTGCGTAGCCAGCATGGATTTACAAAGATGAAATCATGTTTAACCAACATTCCACAACTAAGTGATTAGCTTGGAGGACAATAGGAGAGCAGTGAGTGCTCCTTACATTGATTCTAGTAAAACCTTTGACCTTGTTTCCAATAATATCCTTATAGACAAGACGACAAATCACAGGTTAGATAGGTGGAGAGTGATGTAGATTGAAAACTGGTTGGCAGCTGTGTCAAGAAGATTATGACAAGTGGAATGAAGTCCAGTTGGAGGCAAGCAACCAGTGGTGTACCCCAGGGATTGGTACTGGGGCCAATACTGTTTGACGCCTTCATTAACGACCTGAACCGTAGGACAGAGCGAACCCCCAGCAAGTTCCCAGATGATAAAAAAGTGTGAGAAGTGGCTGAAGCAAGAAAGGACATGCTGTTTGCAGGGATATTGACAGGATGAGGAATTGAGATAAGTGGAATCCCATAATGTTCAACAAGGGGAAATGCAAAGTCCTGAACCTGGAGAATTATAATCCCAGGCACCATAGAAAACCAGCTGGAAGAGTGCTTGTCAGAGAAAGACCTTGGAGTCCTGGTAAACAGGAAGCTGGTCAGAAGACTTGCAGCAAAGAAGACTGAAGTGTACTAGGCTGCATTTTGAAGAATATTGCCAGCAGATCAAGGACAGTGAACCCTCCCCTTTACTCAGCATTAATGAGACATATCTCGAGTACTGTGTTCAATTCTGGGCTCTTCAGTACAAGAAGGATTAAGGGACTGAAGCCTCTCACATAAGAAGTTGAATGAACTGGGAATATTCAGCCTGAGGAAGAGATGTCTCAGGAGGATCTTTTTAACAGGCAGCTGATGCTGCATAACAAAGCAGAGACAGCCAGACGCTTGTCAGTAGAGCCCACTGACAGAACAAGAGACAACGACCACAACTGAAAATGTAGAGTTTCACTTAAATGCAAGAAAAAGCTTTCTGCTGTATGGGTGGTCAAACATTAGCGCACGTTGCCCTGATAGGTTATGAAATCACTGCTTGTGAAGATACTCAAAACCAAGCTGGACATGATTCTGGGCAACCTACTCTAGATTGCCCTGTGTGAACAGAAGGATTGGGCTAGATGACCTCACAAGGCACCTTCCAACCTCAACAATTCTGTAATTAGGTGGTATTCTTTATTACTCAAGTTATTCGGGCCACAGTAAAGCAGACACTGGCATTTGAGGAGTTCAACTGCTATTTGAACTCGACTGAGCTTGATTAGGTTGTCCACATGTCTATCTGGTTCCATTTTACATGTATGACAGTATCTCTGATACACAGAGCTGAAAGATATGGCAAAGGATACAAGTAAATCTTACACTACTGTGAAATCCTATCTCCAGTCTTATCCTGTTACTTTAGGAAGTCTCAGACTGTGATGCCTCAGACACCCCCTGTTGTAACAGCAGGCTGGTGAATAGCAGGAATTGTGTACACTGGACTTATATTTAGTATGTTTAGACACTACAACACTATTTACACAGGAAAGCCAGCACATGAAATTGTTTTCAATTCAGCACTAGGTCTTACAGTTGAAAAATTACCTGTGTATAACAATCCAGACTTCTTCCTTGGCAAGAAGTGTACTAGATGGTCCCTTCTTCATCTGAACTAAACCAAACTTATAAGAGGAAATTGCACACATTTTTTGAGGACCAACTGTGAAGAGTTAAAATTAACCAGTGTTTGTAACTGATGTTGGTAAATTTCCATTTCTATTCCCTCAAACCTACAGAATTCAGTAAACAAGCTAATGAGGATTTCATCATAGACTTTGGATGTTGTTGGTCCAGACACTAGGGTTATTAGAGATGTCTTTGATCAAGATTTCTGGACTGGTTAGAATATCTCTTGCCTCTCCCGCAACAGTGCAACCTGTTCTGCTTTGGGCAACTTAGTTTCTGGTTTTCAAAAAAAGACTCAGAGACTATATTTCAAAATCAGGTTATGATGGATAGTCTATCATATTTCATTGGGGTTTTCTTATGTAAAGAGGAGAAAAAAATCTGTTGTACAACCCATAGTATTAGTTGTACAAGAAAAAATGTAGAAATATTTGTACCCATTTTTAAAAAAAATTTGTTTTTGCTAGTGTAGCTCAAAGCAATTTTTTGTCAGTAGCTTATAAGCATAAGCATGTTAAAATCTGTATTGAGAAAATATCCATTTCCACTGTAGTAGCTGTTTTCATAACAGAATGAACAGCTTAAGAATGCTGAGAAAATAAAACCCTATTATTTCTAATGAGCTAACATGATGATTAAAATTGTTGATTAAATAGTATTTATCACACTGTGAGGAAAACCTTAACCTGACTATAGTGCTAAATTTGGACTTTATGAGCTTTTAGGGAATCAAGTGGTTAGTTTACCCTTGTTAAATTCCTGCTCCTTTGATGAGGAAATATTTACATTAAATGCAGAAAGCATCTTACCAGCGATCTTGCAAACATTTAACAATGCTGATTTTTCCATTTAAACATGTCTGCTCAGTGAGAATTCCATCTGCATTCATGTGACTCTGCCAGATGTGTCAGTAGACTGTTTAAGGATAGACATTTGTAAAAAGAATCAGCTTTGAAAACAAACATGAATCAACATTTAGCTTCAAACAGAATTAGAGTGGAGTTAAACTGATATCAAAGAAGTTAGGAAGTTTGCCTTGTCACAATGTGAAATACTGTCTTACAGTATGTTTCAGCAAGCAAGTTTTCAGGTAGCATTTTGGAAATCAGAGCACTTATTAAACTGCATATGCATTTTTTGGTGTTTATATAATAATTATTAATTTATTTTATTTGACATAAATTTATTTAAAATATAACTTTTACCTTTATCTTTTTAAGAGTGTTAACTTATGTTTATAGTGTTGCATACATTGCTTCTCATAAATGCTGTGTTGGCTTCCCCTCTTTCTAGCTCTTTTTTTCATTATTAAATGTGCTACTGCCTAAAAAAAAATTTGACATGAATAGATTTGTTTTTAGCCAAGAAGTAATTGTTATTTACAATGGGAAATAATTTGGCATATGTAGGATGTTGTACTAAATTTAAAAAAGTATTTTGAATAAAAAATAGAAGTCTATGTCCGGTTCTCATTCTTTGTATCTGTAAGCACCTATTTGTAGAATTAAGGTGATCTAGATAAAATTCAAGATAATAAGGTACAACTTGGCAAAATAAGCCCCAGTGAAGTCATATATTGTAAGGCTGCTTTAAAGTTATACCAAGTCCACAAACTATACAAGATTTCTTATCATATAGACTCTGATAGTCACCTAGAGATATTAAATCAGGAGAGTATTTTACTGCTTTTAGTCACTTTTTAAACCTTTGCTGTATTGATAAGAAATTTCTGGTTTATTCAAAAGGAAAAAATAGCCTCGAGAGTTTCTCAAATAAAACAGCTGTTGGCACACATTTTGAAAGTTTGAAGAAGAGGACATGGACTGGTTCAGTGAGAATGTGCAACTCATAATTTTACAGAAATAACAGTGCACAAATCATTACACTGTCATGTTTAATACATGAGAAACACCATGCGGAGAATATGCTTTTTTACATTATAATGGAATACTTCTATCTGTGAGAGTTCAAATATGTGTATTTCCTAATGGTCAGAACATAACTTATTGTCTGGAACATTCTTCATTTGAGGTCTTATCCACCAAGAATTTGCAGATCCCATAGAGATCAAAGAATTTCAAATTTGCTTAATTTCTTTCAAGCTTTTCCCTTGAGTTCAACACATTGAGTTGACCTTTAGTGTACTAAATGATGACTTCCTTGTTTGGTTGGTTCTTTTAAGGAGATTGTTTCTTCATGCCTTTCCTGAACAAATCTGAGGGGACGCAGTTTAATTTTCTTTTAAGGAATGTCAGTGACTAGTTTTTTATATTTATTTGATATTATCAAAATATGTTGTGGTACAATGTATAAAACAAAATGAGTTGCAAAGATGTAAAGCCTAATGCCATCTGGGTTTTTGTAGCAGCCCATGGAATTTACAAGATAATTATTTGGTCCCATGTGGCTGCAATATCTTACTTAATAATATTGCAGATGAGGTTTTTTCTAAGCATATTTAGAAGCAGAATTTTTCTTTTAGGAGTTTCATCTTGTCATATTTTTATTGGATAAAATTTTGTATTTTGAATTAAATTAATAAAAAAAGGACTTCAGATGATGTGAGGAGAAAGCAGAGCTTTCTTTTTTTTTTTTTTTTAAAGATACAAATTTCATCAGGAAACAGGACAAATCGAGAGGTCATCAGGTCCAAAAAACAATTTTAAATTCTCTTTTATGAGACTTTTCTGAGTAGTAGAGCTGCTTTATATAATTTCATACTTCTTATGGAATGAACAAATAAGCAATACTCTTTCCATATTGCTTCATTTTGTGCAATTTCCCATCTTCATTATGTTTTAGTTTAACTGTTCTTCTGTCATTTTGCACATTTAACAGTATTATATAGTAATATTGATGAGGTGTTAGGTACTAAGACTGTGGTGTTTACTTATTGAAAAAACAATGTCTCTAATACTACCCACTGTATCAAGTTAACTTTGAAGAAGTGTTTTCAAGGTAATTTCACAAGCTTTTATTTCTATTCTGGACACTGCATACCATGATTCAGTGCGTGTATATTTTCCAAACAGATATTAGTTGATTGTAGTCATAGTAATGCTAAATTGAAATAAGATACGCATGTAGTATAGTTATGAAAATACCTGTCTAGTAAATAGTGCACTTATTGAGTCCTAAATATGTGTATGGTTTTCAGTGTTATGGTTGTATAAGATAGCTTGAGCGTGTCCCATTTTCACCCCATAAATTAAAGCTGGCCTGGGTCAACTGTAAGTTATGTTTATTTTTTTCTCATTGAAAGTATTTGCTTTTTTAAATTTATTTAACCTTTCTCTTTCTTTTCTTTTTTTTTCCCTTGGAACTGCCACTCCTTTATGTATTTCTCCCTTCCTTTGAAAGATGCACACCCTCTGTCACGTAACTGGAAACATTCCTGCAATGCATTCAATTTCATTTACATGTGTTACCACAGTTCACATTCTTTTAAAAGTAACCACGTCTCAAATTAAGCAAACTTTTGGTATCTCAGACAGTAATGGAGTGTGTGCATGCCACCACAGATATGTATGCCACCACAGGCTATGGAATTGCTTGTTAATCACTAAGCTGAAAAGAGGAAGAAAGGACATATCCCCAGTAGGCAAAAATATCTGGGACTGGGACTGCACAAAAAGATTTTTGTCAGTTAACCTTACGGAATTTAATTGTGTGCTATTTAGCTTAACGTCTGTTTTCTCTTAGCTTATAAGCAAATAGAAAGTGAGATGTTGTTAAAAAAACAAACAAAAAACCCAAAACAACAACAACAAAAAATCCAGAACTGATTTCAGTAAAAAAATAATGTATGTCTATTTTATTTCCTCATATAGTGGTATTGAAATATATCACCTGTGCCTTGCTTATGAGGATTCTTCAGTGTCATTTTTAATAGAATTTACTTTTTACTTGCTTAAGGGTCTGGACTTTGTTAGAGATTAAATCCAGTGATGAAAACACTGAGCATAATGATGTTTCATAATATGTAGTTGAAGTCCAACGTTTGCATGACTTTTATGATAAAAGTAAGACACCCAGCTTGGCCATATTTGTATTTTAAATGCTTTGCTCTGAGGAGACCAGTACTTTATTTCTAAAACTGGTTTTATCAGCATGTTCATGCTTCCTTTGCACAGCAGCTGTTAGAAGTACTGACAGACTTTTCTTTTCATAATTAATCTGAGAAAAAGATTCTATAACTTCACTCCTTTTTTTCTCTCACATATTGGAGAAACACTACTAGGCTCTCTACCACTAGTATTACTGCAAAATTTCTCTATTCACTTATTGTCATCATGCAGAGTCAAAAACTGTTCTGTGCATTTCACACAACAGTACTCTTAATAGAAATAGAGATTTTTAGATCATGGATTGTGGAGCTGCTACACTGACTATGATCTTTATCTTATTTTCACACTAAGGACAGCAAGGAAAATTCTTATTGCAATCAGTGGTGTAATGGAGACTGAATCCAAACTTCATATAAGTGAAAGGTGGTAGTGAGAATTGAAAACTCTAATAGATGCATTTCAGTGGTACTGGAAATAACTGCAGATTACTGCTTGCAGCACTTTCAAATATATTGCAGTACACCCAGAGTAATTTGCTAGGCAAGCATTTAGTGCTGCTAAACCTGCTTGTGTCACAGGACAGTACGGGAAAAATGGGGGGCTGGAGAAAGCAGGAAAAAGAAAAAGCAAAAAGGAAGGGCTATGAATTTCCTGTGAAATTCCATACTCTTGCAATTTTTCCCCCAGCAAATTGGTGTTTATGTTATGTGCCAATTATTGGTCTTGCAGAATTCTGTTTCAGTGAATTTTCATGAAGTAGAAAAAAAAGAAGATGCAATGCAGATGGAAATGAAAGCATCTACAAAAGCAGCTGATGTTCATAAATAAATTAAGCAGTTTGGCATACAATGACTGTACTCAGGAAGAATACATATTAGCAATTCTTTGTTGTATTGATCCTTTAAACTAAGGCATGTGTGCCATAGTTAAACACTTTTGTGTATTTTAAAGCTGTCATTTGTAAATTTGAGCAAAGTACAATAGTCCTTAAGGGAAACAGCCTAACAGGCAGACTTGCAGTCAGAGTTCAGTGTATTTTCTTCATCTTTAATTCAGTAGGAAGCCTTTCCAAGTAGGAAATGAGGGTTCTATTCGTACTTGCCACTGGAGAGCTGTAGTTCATAGAGTGGTCTTCATTGTCTGGACTTGCCATGCGCAGTGGGTGTGTGGCTACCAAGCCCTTTTCCCTGAGTGTTGGGTGGATCACAGTTAGATCAGAGCTGGTCCAGGCTGATACAGCACCCTGGCAATCTGATTTGGCCCGTTGTGTCCTATTATACTTTATTTCACATAATCTGATACCTAAAATAATTCTTGACCATATTATTCTTCTCTCTGATTGTCTAGAAAACACAAGTTCATTTAGCAAGAAAAATGATATGTAAAAACAAAATATTAATTTTAAGAGAATGTGGAAAAACTTGGCTCTGTTAAGATTCTATAGTTTTTCAGAGCAGTGCTGAAAACAAATCTGAGGAAAACCCTCCACACCATAAAGCGTCATGTGATATTTAATGCAGATTCATAGAATCATAGAAAAATTTTGCTTGTAAAGGACCTTTGAAGATTACCTAGTTCCTATCCCATGCCAGTCCCTGCCATGGGCAGGGACACCTTTCACTAGATAAGGTTGCTTCAAGCCTTGTCTAATTTGACCTTTGCCACCATGGAAGGAGCATCCACAACTTCTCTGGAAAGCCTATTCTGCTGTTTCATCACCCTCAATGTGAAAAATTTCTTCTTCATGTCTAACCTAAATTTACCCTCTTTCAGTTTAAAAAATAGCTCCCAATATCTCCTGGTATTGTAATTGAGATTCCTTCTCTGTAAGACTACTCTCAATCTATTCAACACCCAGCCTATACATCGGTTTGCCTTGACCCAGCTGCAGACCTTGCACTTGGCCTTGATGCACTTCTTGAAGTTCACAAAGGCCCAATCCTCAAGTCTGTCAAGGTACCTCGGGATGGCATTCCTGCCCTCAAGTGTATCAACTGCACCACTTAGCTTGGGGTCATCCAGATGCTGCAGATGCTCACTCCCACTTTCTAACAAGGCAAATGTGGACCCCTGGGGGACACCACTTGGTGCTGATCTCCATTTGGAGATTAAGCCATTGACTGCAACTCTTTGGTCGCTTCCATCCTTCTAATTCCTTGCCTATTGAATGGCCCATCCATCAAACCGCATATGTCCAGTTTAGCAGCGTTGCGTAGGATTGCACCAAAGGCCTTACAGAAGACATCTGTTACTCTTTACCCACCAACACGACCATTCCATTGTAGAAGGCCAGAGATTAGTCAGGCAGAATTTTTGTTTCATGAAGCCGTGTTGATATCTCTAGTCACTTCCTTATCATTTGCATGCCTTGACATAGCTTCCAGGAGGATCTCTTCCATCAGCTCTCTGGGCACAGAGGCTGAACAGTCAGTAGTTCCCAGGGTCCTCATTTTTACCCTTTTCTAAAATGGGTGTGATTTTTCCCTTTTTCCAGTCACAGGGGACTTCACCTGATCAGTTCTCAGATTCCTCAGAATCTTAAAGGAATGCAGTAAAATTAATAAGTGAGAAACTGAATAGAACTAAACCGTTACTTTTGTAATGGCTAAATTAAAATAAAATGTGGCAAAAATCATGACAAAATTTATTTGTTGAGATTCACTGCAAGTATCTCCATTTAATGGGTGGAATATACTATCATGTTTGGCATGTGATAATGTTACTTTGGAAATGTTGGTGTTTGAAAGGAGAAAGGTGTCTTTCTGAGCACCTTTGTATGGAGCAAAGAATGTTTGTATGGACCAAAAAATTATACATACTATAACATGGAATTGCTGCTGGTTTGCTGTCTTCAACTAAAAGAAAATAATTGCTGATTAAACAACTTCGTCATCCAGATTCTTGCTTACACTTCTATATGGAAATGTCTTTACATTCTAGTGCAGTGCTTTTCTATAAAGAGAGTGGTTATATAATTAGAAAAATATTTTACATATCTTTTTCATTATTTCAGAAATTTTTTTAGTGTTTTCTTTTTACACCATGTTCCATCTGCATGTGCCTTGTTATGAGCTTTGCAGGGGGTTTCTTTACATTTCTGTGTTATAATATTCTATTCAGATAATTAATATAATGCAGCAAACTAGCTTTTAATTGGCATCCCAAGTGATAACTAAAATTTACCTCCTCTATGGGGGCCCTGATTATTATAAACATGCATAGAATAGAAATATAGAAATATAGAAATATAGAAATATAGAAATATAGAAATATAGAAATATAGAAATATAGAAATATAGAAATATAGAAATATAGAAATATAGAATAGAAAAATTTCATTTTTTTTATTTAAAAACTAAAAAACCTAAACCCGTAGCAGATGTCATTAAAACTTTTCTTTAAATAAAACTGTATAATTGTTATTGTTGTTTAACCTCAGTAGGCAGCTCAGCACCAGGTAGCTGATCTCTCACTCCCCCATGGAATATGGGAGAGGATCAGAATGGTAAAAGTGAGAATACAAGTGGGTTGAAATAAAGACAGTTTAATAGGTAAAGCAAAAGCTTCACACACAACCAAAATAAAACAAAGAATCAATTTACTGCTTTCCAGATGTTTAGCCATTTCTAAGTTTCGTGGTTTGAGATGCTGGCCAAATGCCAAGAACCCTGGCCACTCACTCACTCTCCCCTAATATAGCTGGGCAGAGGAGAGAAAAAAATAATGAAGGGTTCATGATGAGATAAGGAGCAGGAGAAAACATTCCAAGGGCTAAACAGTCTCAGCTTAAAGGTACGAAGTGAATTTATTACTAACAAAATCAGAGGAGGATAATGAGAAGTAAAATAAGTCCTTAAAACATCTTTTCTTCCCCCAACCCCTCCTTCCTTCCCACCGACAGCACAGGGAGACAAGGCACAGGGGTTCTGGTCAGTTCATCATCCGAGGTTTTCTTCTGCAGCTGAGGGAGAGGAGTCCTTCCCCTGTGTGACTGTGGGGTCCCTCCCACAGGAGACAGTTCTCTGTGAATTTCTCCAACGTGGCTCCAAACCTCACGAGCAGCAGTCCTGCCAAAACTGCTGCAACGCGAATCCCTCCCATGGGTACACAGTCCTCCCCAAACTACTGTGGCTTGGGTCACTCTTTCCAGAGGGTGCAGAACTCCATGGACAGGCTGCTCCAGCCTGGAAGCAGGGCCCCTCCTCTCTCTCCACCATCTCTCTCACTGGATCACAGCCTACTCCAGGCATCCACCTGCTTCGGCATGGGCACCTTCTCCATGGGCTGTGGGTGGATCTCTGCATCCTCCGTGGATCCCCAGGGGTGTGGGTGGATCTCTGCATGCCCCATGGATGCCCCCTGGGCTGCAGGGGCACAGCTGCTTCACTATGGCCATCACCATGGCCTGTAGAGGAAGCTTAGCTCTAGCTCTCCACTCTTGCCCCTCCTTCTCCACCGACCTTACTGTTTCCATGCTGTTTCTCTCATATGTTCTCACCTTCTTTTCTTCTCTGGCTAGGGAAAAAAAAAAAACCAAAACTGTGCGTGGTCCCCTTTGTTTTTATTTCCTTCTTAAATATGTTATCACAGAGGCGTTACCAACCTCTCTCATAGGCCCAGCTTTGGCCAGCCACAGGTGTATCTTCAGAGCCATCAGGGGTTGGCTCTGCTGGACATGGTGGAAGCTTCCAGCAGCTTCTCACGGAAGCTGCCGCTGTGGCCCCCCCTACTACCATAAACCAGGCTGTGCAAAACCAACCCATGAAAGAAGTAGGACTTTATCCTTTGTACTGGCACCTTTTGAAGAAAAGTGCTTTATCCCACTTGTCTCTCCCTTTCCCTTTCTTTCCCTGGCTCTTATTGAAGAGCACAATGTGGTATGGAATATCTCTCTGGTCAGAAGTCAGCTTTTCCAGATGTGTCCCTTCCCAAGTTATTGTGCACCCCCAGCCTCCTTGTTGGTGAAGTGGAATAAGATGCAGAAAAGATCTTGATGCGGTGCAAGCTCAGCAATTACTAAAGCATCTCTGAGCTATTGAGCTGGTTTTGGCTGGGGCAGAGTAAATTTTCGGCACAGTAGCTGGTATGGGGCTCTGTTTTAAATTTATGCTGGAAATGGTGTTGATTATTAAGGGATATTTTCATTTTACTTTTCACTCCAACTGACCAAAGGGATATTGCAGACCATATGATGTCATGCTCAGCATATAAAACTGGGGGAAGAAGGAGGAAGTGGGGGGTGTTCGGTGTGATGGTGTCTGTCTCCCCAAGTCGCTGTTATGCCTGATGGAACCCTGCTCTCCTGGGCACAGCTGAGCACCTGCTTGCCCATGGAAAGTGATGAATGAATTCCTTGTTCTGCTTGTGCGCGTGGGTTTTTCTTTCCCTATTAAACCATTTCTATCTCAGCCTATAAGTTTTCTCGCTATTACTTTTTCAATTTTCTCCACTGTCCCACCTGGGGGGAGAGAGTAAGTGGCCGTGTGGTTGCCAGCTTGAGTCAAATCATGACAGTTATCAAAACTGTTTCGGTCACAAATCCAAAACATAGAACCCTACAAGCTGGTATGAAGAGAATTTACTTTATTGCAATCAAAACCTGTACAATTATGAAGTTAATTTATGCAGCAGATAAAAGAGAAAGAAAGCATCATGAACTACCTGAACACAAAATACAGGTCTAGTGCTAGGCGTTGTAATCTAGCAAAGAATTTGAGCACGATTAACTTCTTGGCAGCTGTGCAGATCTGTAAATTTAAAAGAGCAGAAATTCAGGGTGGAAACTCAGTCTTGTTGCCATCAACAGTAAGGCTTCCAAGGCAACTCACTTACCGCTCCTTAACGGTTACTTCAGACAGACAAAATAATAAATTACAAGCAGGGACTCCACACCTAAATCCAATTCAGGGATCAGAGAAATTTGGGACAAAAGAAATTTGGGAAAAGCTGAAGACTTCTAAAATTAGAATTTGTAGCTAGCTACTGGCAGAGTTACCAATCCCTTTCTAGTAAGCTGGCAGAGTTACCAATCCCTTTCTAGTAAACTCTCTCACACCTGCCATGATAGATTAGGACCTCCACCCACGATTACTTTTGCCTTTGTGGTCTTGTAAAAACTGTATTGGGAAGAACTCCCAAACAGTAATGAGATATGTTGTTTATGTAATAACTTATACTTCCACTGCATTTAAAAAACTCTTTTTTTCAGTTATTCATTATTTATTTAGGCATGATGGGTGTTTATTTAGTTTTTTGTTTCTGATTTTTTTTATGTCTACAAAAAGGGAAGCAATACCAAAGTATTTCTACTGTTTGTGTGTGTTAGGTTTTTTACTGTGCCTTCAGGCAAAATTTTCCTAAGATTGTAAGTCCAGGCTATTCAAGTGGCTGATTGACTGCAAGGCGCAGAGGTTGAAGAATTTTTGGCAGCAAGTCAACTTGCAGTAATAAAAGCTATTTTTTTTCCAAGACCATTAGTTCCCATTACACAGACACCACAAAGCCCCAAAAGATAAAATCAGCTGCAAAAAGTATTCACACTTCTCACTTATTCTGGAAGTTAATTTTGCAAACAGCTTTTTGCCAATCGCTTTTTCAGAAATAATGCTGAATCTGGAACAGGAACATTATCCTTGACTTCCTTCTCCTCCACTTTCAATCCCCATCGAGCTCCTTCATACAAAGATTGCTCAAAGCAAGTCATGAGCAATAAAGAGAGTATTGGAGTTAAATTGCTGCAAGAAATATTGCAGTAATGTGGATTCAACTTAAGCATGCCAGATGAGTATCCCTTGCAAAGGAAGTGCTAAAAGGTGTAAAAGGGAGCATTTGCATGCAATTTTGAAGCAAAGCTTTATTTCTACTCCGAGGCATTCTTACCTCCACATAGATTTGTGTGGTTTTCATTTTCTCCTTTCCAAATTGGAAGCATTTTTGCATTTAGGTGTAAAAAGTAGGGCAAAAACTCATTAGTTTTTTGACATAGCCCACTCTATTTCCTCAGAAATCATTAATGTCTCTTATCAGTGAAAATAAAAAAAAAAGTACTTTTATAAATGAGAATCTTTAAGGCCCATATGGGATCTGTAAAGGCCAAGTCAGACTATTGACAATAATAGCTGCTTTTAGAAATAAACAGGATGATTTCCAACTCAAAGTTTCTTCAAACAGGAGATCTCTTTGTGGAAATAATTTCAACACTTAGTATCAGTACTAAATTACCAATTTCTGCTATCCCATTTTAAATACACTCCATATACATATCAATTCCACTTACAGTTTTTAATGCAAAAGATTGTTACTGTAATATTCTTGATATGCATGGTATTTTGTATTTAATTTGATAGTAAATAAAAGTAAATAAAAAAAAGTAAATAAAAGTATTGGGAATACTTTCTGGGACTAAAAGCATTAAGCCATGTCTTGTTTCTCTGATGAGGCAAGAACTGCTGTCCTGATTCAAGCGAAGGTATCATGGGTATTGGTCTGTAGTGCATATTTAGGAAAAGGACATAAAACCCAAGATGACTACAGAATTTTTTTTTGTCCTGGTAGAGTTTCATCACTGCCTGTGGCCATGAATTTAGACATGGAATTTTCAGAGCTGCAGATTTAAATGCACTATTACACTTACTCTTCATTCATGTACCCATCTCCATGACTTTGTAAAAGATTTGCCTATGTCTAATCATATTAATTTCTTCAATTCTCAGCAAGAAGACTTTCCACTACTTATAAGAATAGTGAAAATGTACTAATTTTGGCTTACTTTACGCCCATGGTCTGATAATTCTAACTGTATTTTCTTTCATGTGATGTTTAATAATAGTACACTTCAGTCAGAATTTATTAAAAGTGCAAGAAAAGGGTTTTTTGCTGGTTTTTACACTTCTCAGTCAGATATAAAATGAGAGATAACAATTCATCTCTTTGTCAGATACAAACAAAGAACTAGGGTTAGTATTTAATCTGAAAATGATATTTGGAATTTGTGAAAGGAAAAACAGTGCAGAGGAGGAGGAAGATTATACCTTTTGTGCAAAATTTCAATTATTTTATAAAACAAATTTGGAAGCAAAAGGGTAACTTCCATAAGTATTTCACCGTTTCCTAAAATTAAGAAAGAAGAGAGGCTAAGAGTGCCGAGATATGTTCCATTTTATATGCAGTGGTTAGATATGGTGTCTGTGAGTGAAAGGGTCTGCTTGAGACAACCAGTATCTCCCATATTATGATAACTTCTATAATTAGAGTGCTTAATTTGGTATCAATGGGTATTACAACAGTGTATGAGGACAGAAAATAAAATGCCGCTGCTACTTTTTCAACATGCCTGAAGGAACAGAACATGTCATACAGTAATATTGAAATTTGCCATTTCACCCTTTTTCTGTATAACAGATTGCTTTTTATTTAGGAAGAATTTTGCAGGAAAGGGTCACAGATTTCAAGTTTCCGTTAATATGTTATTGTCAGGATGAAATACCATGATAAATTAAATTTAAACATGATAAAAAGAAGATGCTAGAGTTTAGAAGGTGCTAGTTGTAGAAAGTTCTCAGACTTCCAACAATGCTGTCACAAAGCCACATACCTGCAGCTGGGGTGTCTGAATAGGTTACTGCCTCATCTGCTATGCCAGCAGAAATATTTTTGTGATTTCTTCCTAATCCATTTTGATCCAAATTTGACGGGCAAGTACAGAGTTGTTATTTAAATTCTCTGAACTAAACCACCTTGTTTAATTGAAATGGGTGAGGAGGAAACCCTATGCACACCTCAGCCAGCAGACACAGCCTGTGGTAATCTCCAGAAGGAGGATACGGTACCAAATGTCACCAAGAGAGTAAGGTAAGAGGAACTTTTTCATCTGACATGGTTCCTATCAGAAGAGGACACATCTACATCTTTGTGTCTTTAGAATACACATAATGTATAAGAATATCAGCTTTACACTGGTACTGTCATATCTATTTAGGACTAAAAGGTGTTTGATTGAATTGAATATCTCTGTGGAAGAATTTCAAATATGTTTTCAAGAAAACTAATCCTTTGGAAATTTATCACACTACAGGAATTACGTGTGTCAGATACGTCCTTTATTTTACATTTAGAAATATGAAAAAAATCATTGGTGGCCATGAATTGTTTTGTTTTGGGGCATTTTGGAGGGTTGGGGATAAGAGTTCATAAAGAAAACCAGAAGGAATAAGAATGTCTGTGAAATAATATTATATTTTCTGGGTGATATTTACCAACATGGCTAGAATAATTATGGCTACTTTCCAGTTTTTTATTTCTTCTGTTCACACTGTAGCACATTTCCAGATAATGCTGCCCAGGGAGATGACTTTTGTTTACGATATAACATAAACACGTACAAATACAATCCAAGCACAGATCTAGTCTTGAGACTGTTTCTGCATTCTTTCTATATTGTCTCTGATTTGCATTTTAATATAACAGCTGATGCATCCTGTCTAAATATGAAACTCAGAGCCTTTAGAAATAATACAGTGTAATATAGGCTAAAAGGTCTTATCAAGTCTTTAGGCAAAAACTTCCAGCAGTTACAACAACCACTGCAACAGAAAAAAAATTCCCCCTTAACTATATTACTGTCCATGAAAATGTCACCCCAGTAAATTTTTTTTCTGTGGTTTTAATGAGCTGTAGTTGTTTAAATTTGGGTTGTATCATAGAGTGATTAGAATCCTATAATGTTTCTTCAATGCAAATCCAATTTCCTGGCCTTATAAAGTAACTGAAGGCTTGAAGATAATGATCAGTCACAGAATTTTGGTTTGTTCTAATTCTGAATATTCTAATCTATCCCAATGATTTGAGTTCTTCTTTTACTTCGTATTTCTCTTTAATGGATATGTAGAGATAAGATTCCTAATTGCTAACCTTACATAATAATTTTCTCCTTAAATTAAGTAAACTAATATTGTAAAGGCTGAAAGTGTTTTGATTTTGATTTGACTTTGATTGGGGGGAAAAGTGTTTTGTTGCTGTTTTCTCTTAACTTGCTTTTAGAATGAAAATGAATAGATATTCTTGTGAATATGCTGGAGATATTGTTGCTAGTTGTAAAAATTGACCCTTAGAAAAGTGATTCATAATATGCATGAGCATTTCAGAAAATAGCAAAGAATGACCCAAGCCCAGGGACCTGGTGACAGCCCATATAACAGATGGAGCTTTACCCAAGATGTGACTGAAGTATTGTCACCATGGATGGTAAAGTTGCTATATAGAAGTTCTTATTAAACATTTCTTAAAGATTGTCCCTAGAACACAAATCTATCTAGGAAGAAAGTCAGTAGGATTGCAGAGCAGCATGCCTTCCTCAAACATTCAATCCTCTAGTTTATTGATTTTACATGGCTGAGAAAGGCAAAAAAAATATTCTAGTTTTCTCACTGAACTTGTAAACATATTTACTATTTAACTACTTACTATATAATACCATTTAGTATTTTTTGGTGGATCCTGTCTCACAAAAATGACTGTCTGTTTTTTGTGGACAGTTTTATGGGTATTAAGAATTTATTGTTGAGAATTTGCCTTCCTCTGCTTTCTTGCATTGCCTTTATAAGTGTTTTTATTTAATTTAGGAACAATGAAGGTCTGAATTCTGAGCTTCTGCATTACACCTGTTAGATACACATGCTTTGAACTGAGTTACAGACTTTAGCTACTGATTTCCTGGGGACATTTGGCGCAAAGAAGTGCCTAGCTCATCAGTCGCACTCAATGGTTTTGCTTGATGTGCACAATGTACTGGGGAGGATGGGAAAATGGTTATATGATTCTACCCCCACCCAGATTCTCCCTCTCACTCACAACAGGAAGCAGCCAATTAATGCATTTTCAAATGCCAACAAGTAAATGCAGTACTTCTAGAATTTTGAACTCTTGCTGTTACCAACTTAAGTAGCAGCTGATTTATATTTATGAACTATACTTCGAAGGAACACTGACTAGGGGCAGTGGTAAGGTTGCTTCTGAGCCCCTGGCCTAGAGAAGTGTCCAAAGGTCCTGAAAAAGCAGTGATTTTCATCTAGCTGCCCAGTGCCCCATGAACTATTCTTGTCAGTATTCCTACTGGCTCATATGTCTACAATGCTTGCTTTCACAGCTTATTTCACCTTTATTGCATCATGGATAACAAAGCCATGTCTATTATTGATCTTTTATTTTGAACTTTCATCTATTATATTAATGTATTAGGGCGTGGGTGTCACACTATTAGGAATTTTTTTTTCTGCTACTCATGTCTTAGATATACTTTTAAATTCACAATTACAATAACATTGTGAGAGATATTAAAAGTGCTTTTCAACTTCTATGTTTATAAATTGTACTCACTGTTAGAAAAAAATACAGACTTGGAGGCAGCAAATGTGAAGTATTCAATAATATCAAACTGAATTCAAAAATAAAAATAATGTTTAAAAGCAGTTATGAACACAACCCTCAAAAAGCTGTTTTTTTCAAATATGCTGGGCAGCATAGTTCATATAACTATCAAGAATAAATCGGTGGACAGCAAAAAAGGAAAGATATTAAAAAATATAAATTCATCTCTGAGAGTTATAATTCTCCTAATACAATTATTATCTTAATACAGAGATACTACGTAAATATTTACATGCAATAGAAGTATTTAAACTATTAATTTTACACTTTTTCACTGCAGCTTTACTGCCTTCTGGTCCACCTCAAAATTCCCATTGTACTACACCCATTAAATGAAGTTGGAGAGCATACACTTGCTGTTCTACAGGTCTAATATATGATAGAGAAAAAATGTGAGTGAACACAGATAGAGTTGCAGAGGAGATTCAGACTGAAGTCCTTGGGTTCTTTTTTGGGGGAATACCTTTTTATTTATTTGTTTTGATGAAACTTATACTTTTTTTCAAGTCAGATTTATCATAAAATATATAGCCTTAGCTATATGTACAGCTTACTGTGTCACATTAGCGGTATTGTGGAATCATCCTTGCACTGGGAATCTTCACAAAACTTGATCTAATTGCTATACTGCATAACCAATTGATTATGCGTTTTCCTACTGATTCCCAAATTCAACTTGCACCAGAAAAATATGCACTGGAATGCAAGTTCTTTAAAGCGCAGAATAGATTCCTTTCTAAGAAATGTGGACATGCGAAAATTGCCCCTTCTTAAACATAAAAGGAATTTTACATAGGACTTATGAGGGATTTGTGCAGTTTCCTTATGTTCAAACAGATAATGTGATCACATTTCTCAAGTCAAAATCTAATTTAATTCAGAAAGAAACTGAAAGGAGACGATCTTTCATAGCTTGGCATCTGGACCCTGTGATTACCTTCCAAAGACGAGGAGAGGCGGAAAGAAGTCGTGTAAATTGAACTCTGCTTCAAAAAAAAAAGTATAAGCCATATTTTTGTCAAATAGAAATAAAACATTCTTAAAAGGAATTTTTGGGCCTCTCTTGGTGTTTTGTGAGTCCTTTTTCATGGTAACAGGCTCAAAAAAAAAAAAAAAGCAAGCAAAGTTATTTTTATTATATGTTTGACCAAGCAGAAAGTAATGGAATATGAAATGTGGAATATAGCTATTTGGTATGCTTACCTTTATAATGACTTGCAGTAATGAGTTGTACTGGTAAGCACATAGCCCTTTGTAATATCAGCTCAAATTTTAGAAGATTCATAAATTTGGTTTTAGTAATCAGAATCCGAGAAAAATAATATTCAAGTTTAATTGTTTGACTAGTTTTAATTCAGAAGGGAGTAGGAGGTAGAAACTGTGGAAAGCTGATTTGGAAAGGATTTTTCAAATTTTCTGGGGCACACTCATATAGCTTTTTGAATAGATGTACTTATACATGTGCACATAGGAGATCCAGCCAGCACAACAGAATTGCTCACGTTAATCCATTATTGGGTGCATATGAATCCTGTTACTATTTGCTCATTTATCCTAGAGGCCTAAAGTGTAGCAAGTCCTTATTTACCACTCATTACTGGTTTTGTCTGTAGCAGCAGTTACTTGCTCTTTTCTGACACGGCTGTCCTTGTTCCTTTTTCTTCTCTCTGTTGCCTAACCCTAAAAAAGAAATGTTCACATCAAACTAATCTGATGTGACTGCTGATTTAAGCCAGATTTTCAGGTTTAAAAATTCTTCCAACAACATACAGTTTCTGTTTTATTTAATCATGAGATATATTGTCTTATGCACAATTTGGCAGCTATTTACAAAATAGACTCACTGCTCAAATGAGGCCCTTATAATGGCAATTTTTTGTGAGGGGGGGCCATCTTATTGGAAAGGAACAGGTAAACAACAGATTCTTTTGCAGAAGAGCCTAATTTTTTACTAACTTTCCACATTCCACTTCACTGAGACATTTTTTGAGAAGTTAGTATCTGATAGCAAACAGTCTAAATTTTCCACCATGTTTTACACAGCAGTGTACACAGTACCCTATTCCATATTTTTATATTTCAAATGCAGTGACTGAGCATTAAAATCACATAAGAAAAACTATTCTTTTCAAAATGAAGTTTTTTGTGATTAAAGTTGTTACTAGTTTCGGTTTTTTTTTCAAGTATATCTTCTAGACTGACGAACAGTGCTTTGCAGACAGTCATAATGGTGCATGGGTGGCTAGAAAATGAACAGTCTCTTCACAACTCCTGTGTGATGCATCTGATTTACAGATGCTAAAAAAAAGCTCCTAAAATAAAATTTATAAACTTTACCTTGAAACATTTGAAATCAAAGTGATTAACTAGAAACTCATATTTCAATTGATAAATGCTTCCTTTCCTCTCACTGTTTTAAATCCATCATTTTTTTGCATGCATTTGCTTGAATTGTTCTGATCAACCCACAGAAAGGCATAAAAGGCGACAATGTAAAGAAACTTTTGCCATTCTACTTCTTTCTTTACCTTGTCCGTATTTGACCCATATTTTGATAAGAAAAAAGATCCTTTTCTCTGCTTCCTTCATCCCAACATGTCAAGTATCTAGAAGGGGCTACCAGCCATTTGTTGTGGAAGGAAAATAGACAGAAGGAGAGATTATGGGAGAGAAGGTATAAATGCACCTTAGTCAGAAGAATGTTTCATCCCCAAGGTGTGGAAAATGGCAGTTGTGTTCCTGTGCTCCTGCCAGAGTAATCCAGATGTAGAGGATGCATAATGCAATTCTCAGCAACATATTGCGTAACTCTGCTGGCATTAGAAGGAAGATATCTATCTGTTTGTTTTTTCACTTGATTCTCAGCATTGTGGTTTTTAACATAATTTTAACACTAATTTTGAAAGAGGAGATGAGGCTTCACTTGATCCATCACTTAGCAAATACTTGATTATACTTGAGTACCACTTTGGTTCTCTGAATGCACACAATGAGTTAGTCTGCTGTACATAGCAGCTCTTGGTATTTATAGCAAAGGTAATTTTGGCAAGGCCATTGCTGACGTGATGGAATGATTGAATGTGAGTACAGCAGTGAATCCTACTATCTATAACCACATTAGTAAGTTGCAGCTCACTTTTTAGATTACTACTCCTAAAAAACTCTTTGGGATATTCTTTAAAATCATGAATATGATCACGTCAGAGCACATTCATTGCACATTTAATGAAAATCTAGTGGTTATTTATGATGGTAGGTGAAAAGTTCAAATGTTTTTCCAATATTTAGCATAAAGATGATTCATAATAGTCTTTGGAATCCCTGTGGAAATGCGTATGTAACTTCCTTTCTGTTACATAGTGGTGTCTTTGTCTAAGATGTTCAACAGTGGTGTTCACAGTAAGGAGTGTTATCCCATATATCTACCGCATGCTTCCCTTGGTAATAGATTCCAGTAATGTTCATCATTATGCACCAATTTTATATGTTACCTTAATGGTCAAGGCTGCTCAAACTTGGGTGCTCTCTTTCTTGCTACTTCCACTCAGGAAAATGAGAAGGACTGATACTTTGCTGTGTGCTTCAGAATTGAAAACCTCATTGGGTTAACAAGGTTACCGTTCCCAACCCAACTGTCAATCTCAGTCCCTTGGAACATCGGGTTTCACAGGTCAACCCATAGCTTGTTAAGCCATTTCAACAATCTAGAAGAAGTAGATGTTTAGTTAAAATCTTTAAAATCTTTATGCTGTGCAACTTTCATTACATTTTATCTGTTTCCCTACATTCCTTCTTAATATTACTGCCCTCTAACAGAATACATTGCTCTAAGAATGATTAGAAATACCCTTTACTCTCCCCACTGCAACCAATTGACCTCCAAACAGCAACAAGAGAGATCTGGAAAATAACCTCTCTCAAATTTAAACTCTTATTGTAAGTCTGAGTTCTTCCTGGAGCTAGGAGTCACAGTAAAAGGTCAGTGCATTGATACAGGGTATATTAGTGAACTGTACCTCATGTTAGCCCAAAACCTGTCGTGCTTGAGGTAAAAGGAGTGATAAAACGGCTATGAAAACTTTCCTATCAGTATACTCGTTATGTGGGAAGGATGCTTTTGTGATGATACAGGGAATCAAAGTAGTTATTCACAGATTCATTTTTGGTCTAACAATCAATTAATGACCCCAGGTCACAGAACTCTATTTTTTAATACCTCCTTATCTCTAAGCAGCTTAGGATAGTGATGGCCTCTTGGTCTTTTTCTTTTCTTCATTTTTTCCTTTTTTTTTTAAGATGTCAAATGTCAAGGAAATTTATATTTGGGATTTGAAAAATCTCTGCATCTTACACAAGAACTGACATGCTTTGATTAATCTTGATATGTTTTCATTGACAACAGTATAAAAATTATTGCTCATAGTAATAGGTATAAAATGCTTTCAGCAGCCTGCTAACTTGGCAAGTAATTTACCACTCGCGTATTATTTAGGACTAGAGTCCAGCAGAAGGTATCAGCAGAAAAATACTTTGTTTAACATAAAATGTAAATTTTGTTTTTGGTTCAGCATTGGACATTTATGCCCTTGCAATATGCTATCAAAACATCTGCTTATATTTCCATCCTATGACACTTATGCTTGTTGAATTGTGAAGATATACAGGAATGAAAAATATATGAAAAGTTTGGCTTGGCTAACAAGGAATTCAGTATGACCCCTAATTTAAATGCACTCTGCATAATTGTCCAGAATAAGTGGAATCCCTTCTTTCTTATGTCAATTTAACTTTAGTTTTTAGTTGATACCAATGTTTGGAAAATCTTACCTATATATTGCCAGTGTTCCAGCTTTGTAAATTCATTTACAGTTACACATCCATCTGGAATTTTAAGGGTTAGTTTTAGTTGAATTATTTTTTTTAATTTCTGAGATTTTCTTTTTGGATTTTTTCATGGCTATACACTTTTTTCCTAAAGTGGAGGTGAAACACCATCCTCTAGATGCCTTGTGAGAGATTGTCAAGTAAGGGTTCTTTCTTTCTTATAGGTTTCATTGTGGAGATCATTGTGAAAATACTTCTCTTCTCTGAATTGATAGAATTGATTATTTAGGGGTTTAATTGAGAAATTTTCTCTTAATATAAATATCATCAATTCATAAAGTTGCAAATAATACCCTTAAACAATGGTAGTGCAATTAAAAGTGATTCCTGAAAGAAGATACATTCTCCACTTTCAGTAGAAATAATTTTTGTTTTATGGAATTATTTCTATTGACCTTGTTCATAGTACCACCAACTGTTATATTAAAGTTCAAATCAGAACATATATGACCAAATGAGAATTTTTATTGGATTTTGAAGTTCTTGTTTTTCCAGACTTATATTTGACACAACAGTAGGTTGTCTCATTTGAATATGACCTATAATGTATCAATTGCAGTGGCTGAATCAGATCTTAATTTTACTTTGTCTGATAGAATCAGCTAATTATTTCTGTGTAGTGTCATTTTATCTGATAACAGCTTTGCTGACTTGAATTTTAAAAGTTTTGTCTTAAGAAGTAAACAACAGTGGGAGAACATCATTGTTTTCAATGATAATAGAAAAACTTTCAAATTAAATTCTACGTCTCTCTTTTCTAATTTTGTGTGTTGTCACCTCTCAAGGTTAAACATTATTTCATTCTGCTGCCTGGACTTCTACTTAAAGTAAAATACTTTTAAAAGTATTTAAAATACTTCTGCAATACTGACTAGCCCTAAAGTTCAACTATAAGTTGTTATCCAGTATAAAGTCACTAAATATTTCTACTACATCATTTACAGTTCCCTATCAAAAGTGAAAGCATTAATTTTTATCCATTTTCATCTGAACTTAGATTTCTAAAATAACACTGTCATCATTTCCAGACCCTGAGTGCCAACTCCACCTGAAACAAAGATTGGTCTGAAGAATAGTCAAAATAGAGCGATGGTCTGAGGCTTGCTGCATTTAAATTGTTACGCGGCTGCACAGTCAGTTGCCCCCACCTCATGAAAATGTTTATATTTACCTTGTACAACTCAAAACAATAGTCTTGAGGATTACATAAAATGTTATTTTATTTACCACTTTAGATTGGTCATATCTATTACATACCATTTCTCCAGTAATTATTTGAGCTTCAAATTTGTTTCTTTCAAAATATGTCCTATTTACGTTGATAACTTTGAGTAGCTGCAGTCTCCAACTTAAGGATTCCTGTTGCTGACATTTAAATTTGGTGAATAAAGCAGTTGAGTTGTGATATGGCTAGAGTGCTGGGAAAAGTGCACAAAACAGATAGGCCTAAGACCTTTGGAAATGAGAACCAGACTAGGTATTGAAGATGATATTTCACGGGCCACTTGAATACTAAGCAAGGGACAGATGTCTCTTATCCTACCTTGTTTAGCTTTGAAGAGACACAGCCAGCTGAATGATTTTCCAGTCAATTAACAATGCCTCTTAATTGACTGTATTTTTACTGCGTAATTGGTGTAGGATGGATAGCTATATGCATTTGATCTGATGTGCCACAGTTGTTTCAGTGGCCTTGATGATAATGTCAACTTGCACAATGACAGTTGTTGATAGGTGATACAACCTTTTAAATATAAAGCTGTGTTCGAGTATAATTCTTAATTTTAAGCAATAAAATTTACATTTATAGACTGAGAGGAATAGCACATCGATAATTTTTTTTATTAACTTCTTTATAATAATTCTTTTTTTCTCTGTTCCCTTGAGTAATGCGTGCTCAATCCTACATCTATTGAGGCTCTTCACCCTGCAGGCAACTGCCACTGAGAAGACAGAGAGATAACAGATACATGCTAAATGATTTGATATATTCTTTTCAGGAAAAAAAGTCTCTTCCAAAGTAAATTTTGTCATGAATAATGTGATATGTTTTTATCTTTCCCCATGATTTTTTTAATTCAGGGACAAGTTTTTTAGGAGAACTTATCCTAGTATTTTTAACCTTTTAACTTGGAAATTCCTTTATATAATGAATGACTAAACACAAATTTCATGTTAATGTGCATATTGTGCCCTCTGTACCTAATGTACCTATTGTGTCTTCTGTTTAGGGCTGATTATTTAGAGCCCTAAACAACATTTCATGCTTCAAAAAAAAGCCAAATATAAAATTGCTATAAAAATACTAAAGTCCTTTGAAGAAATGTGTTATAAAAGACAGGCCTATCTAAAAACTTAGTCATAGCACTAAAAGGTATTCATCAGTAAAATATGTTAAAAGTTCATAGTTACCAATACAGTTCACCTGAATTCCTCACTTCATTGACTAATAAAAGGTAGGATGCCAGCTATCTAGCATTTCTGACATGTGGCTGAAATGTAGGATATATTTCTTGGAACATTATTATAACAAAACTTACAGATGGTTTGCTAATTTCTAAATAAGATGCTTTTATTATATCTGTATGTACTATAAGTATATTTATTTTTGAAAAAAAGCAGTTAATCCACTGCTGAGAAGATCTGAATGTCAAGTATTAAAATTGCAACTTAATTTGAGTCTTCAAAACATAACAAAAAACAGTGGGAGACTTAGGTAAATATTTAGATATTAAAAAAAAAATCTGGTGGTATTTAATTTTATTCTTGCAGATCACAAACCCTTGGCAAGACTAGTTATGTTGGAAACAGTGCTCCTTTAATTTTGTGTGTGTCACTTGAAACCATTTAGGATCCTAATCAGAGATCAGTAGAACATACAAATAACCAGAAGAGCATTGGGCATCCTTAGCAAAGGTATCAATATTTTAGGACATCTGAACTACACAAAAGTTTATTGAGACGAAGAAGAACAGAAAAGCAGCTGCAGCAAATTCTTTCTGAAGACAGAAAATTATACCGTGAAAGAATTATCTTGTATGAAATTAATATTTATTTCAAAATACATGATGAGGTCTCTTTTGTCTCATCTTCATCATTTATAAACATTTCGAAAATGTTCCATCATATTACTATGGGACAGCCTGTCTCTTTCAGTCTACTTTGAGCTTTGAGTCATATTTAAATAACAAATTTGAACTTGCTTGATATGTAATTCTACCTTAAATAGGCTATAATATTTTAAACAGATTTTCCAAAAGTTTCTGTTACATATCATTGGAGCTCAAATATCACGCCTGAAAAGAGTTTTGGAAACTTTGACATTGTCATCTGACCAACCAAACCATGTTTGAAATTGTTATCACTACTGCATTTGTAAGCGAGCTCAAAGCTCAGTGCAGACAACCTGACAGGCAGCTTCTTGGAAGTATTGTGTCTTAGTAACCTTAAACATGGCTTTTCCTTTTGAACACTTTAGTAGTTGAGATAAAGTGGAACGTTTTGGCAGCCCTACAGCCTTTGATCCAGACTATGAGAAAAAGTAGTACTGAAATGCCCCTAGTCCTGAATTTTATAAGCCATGCTAGAATGACAGTCATCTGTCCTTTCCCCCTTTTCCCCCTCCAGAGTTAGTACAAGGGTTCCATTTGAAATGCAAACCTCATGAGGCAAAGAAAAACACTAATCCTAAAGTGCTATAGAGGCCACCATAGATATAAAAGAATAATATATTTTGTCTTACTTCCTACAGTTGCTGCAACTCACTCATTCTCCCTGTAAAGATGCTATATACAATTCAGCAAATTTTGTGAAATTATTATGAAAATACTTCAGTACTTCCTTTCACATTTCAGTAACCATTAATACCATGAAATCAATCCTAACTTTTAAACAACACATTACCCAGGGAAGTGGTTAATTATTCAGGATTTGGCTTGTCAGGGGCCTTGATTATCTAATCTAACACCCTACCTTCAACAGTTTAGAACAAATGTTCTCTGGAGTCCCTTCCAAACTCGTATTTTCTGTGATCCTATGATCTTCTCTATTCCTTTTTTCTGTTTCCCATCACACCCAGTCTTATTTCTCCTTCATTCTAGCCCCAGCCTCAATGCGTTCTGGGCAGCTGTAGTCTTTGTTTCCTCCTAAAACCTATCCTCAGTTACAGTCCTTACTTGCTTTCATGGCTATTTGTTCCTTAGCAAGCATTATGACTGTCAGATATCCATTTACAAGTAGAGGAAATACCACCACTGTGTCACCTCTAAGAGGACATGGGAGGTAAGCTGAGCAGTCCTGATCTTGGACTTTCACCATTGGTGCTTCTACCAATGTCTTTCTTCTTTTTATGCAAGTCCCTTGGCTGGTAAAAGGTAATTGACAGGATGGATCACAGAACCCAACCAGGCACCCAGTGGGAATTTAGGTTCAATCCAACTTCACAGATTCTGTTCAGTGCAGCACAAGATTATGATAAGCTCATCTTGGACAAGCAGGATGTCAGGTTCACCTCTTATTTGGGCAGCTGTAATCCACTGTCACTGAGCTGACAGTGTCACTGTTTATATTGGGTATACTGCCAGAAGTAATATGGCTGAGTCTAAGAGAACCATCTCAGTGTCTTCCTTCCCAAAATGCTGGCCAGGCTCTAGAAATACAGTGAATTGGGTTGAAAAGTCATATAGACAAGGCTACATCATGAAGAAATTATGTCCAATTCATGATCTTAGCGATCTCTCCCCTTCCCTGCCCAACCATTTCTGCAGACTGTATGACATTCAGACAGCAGAACTCCAAACCATGCTGCAGAAAAACACATGCTTGCAAACATTTTTGTTTTCTTGCCACTATGTCCCACCCAAGAGCAAAGAGTTCTATCACTCTGAACAACCACAAGAGTGATGAGAAGCTCAGTGAGCAGGGATTTGAGCAGACTGCCCAAGATCTTAGTATGACAGTATTTATTTGGATTTTTTTGTGGATCAAAAGCAGCAAAATCTAATTGACTTCACTGGACTTTTCTATACTGGAACTAGTATAGAAGGATTCTCATTGCATCCCTCCTAACAAAATCCTAAAGGTCCCAAGCCTACTCTCAAAAAAGCAATTAGGACTTAGCTTGATTAATAAACAAACTAGATAACCTATTATGAGCAGTTGAAAGCTCATATTTTTTTGACAAAGAGCTAACCTCCTTCTAGAAGTATTAGGAAGATTTCCATCACTCAGGAGTATCTGTGTTGGTATGCATGAGCTGGCAGTAGTTGTTGACATGTGAATAGACCTGAAGTTTGTTTACAGGACTTGTAAGGACTGCTTCTCAAGCAGGCTCTTTGGTGTGAATAGATGGCTGTTGCATGACCACAGCCTTTCTCTCCCCTAAGCCCAAGTATGCAAATAAAAACTCTGTGACTGTAACTGAAGGCAAAAGGCCAGACACTTGCCAGAAATGGAGGTGAGAAATCAAGCAAGGAATCTCAGTCAGAGTGGAGAAAACTGACCTCCAGCCTGGTGCTTTTTTCTCCCAGGCAATAGAGGAGAATCCCCAATTAATATTCCCAGACAGACATAGCCAAAATATTAGAAGATCATTATATATTTGTGCTTGTCTTTATAATATATTGATTTTCAGGTATACTGTTTTTAATAACAGTGTAAATTGCAATATTTCAATATATATTAATGTACCTCAACAACATTCTCAAATTACATTTTGTTTATTATAGGGAAATAACTGTAATATTAAATTATCACCTTTATAGCAATCTCTGGTGCAGGCCTTCAAACTCTTATTTTTTCTCTCCAGTATCCCAGCTACTAGCCTGAAATATCTGATTTTCACAAGCAATGAAGAAACCCCTCCTCATGTGCTATATATTTGCTTCACATTTACCATTAAAGTTGAACAAAAAAGTAAAAAAAAATAAAGCTTACTTATTATTATCAATGTGTGTTCTTATGATTTTGGCAGCAAATAGACATGCTGAGCCTTCATCTGTAAAAATGAGGCTGAAAGAGAAGCAGCACTTCAATTTATGGCTAGACTGGACAGGTACAGTATCTGAGTTTTTAATGTTTGTGAGCATAATAGATACCATGTATGGAGTTGATTCAAGGAAAACTGCTATCATGAATAATGATCTTATGAAGTCTAGTCTTCCAAAAGTTCATTCAAAAAAAATTTTAGAAAGGTATTTGAACTAAGAGTGCCTGAGATCACAGGACTAAGTTGCTTTCCAATGAATATTGTGTTAAATTCAAAGTTTCCATGCTCTGTGAGATTGACTGAAATTTCCTGAGAGATCGCTTCTCCCTACGTGGTCATAAGCAGCTGCACAGCTGCTAAAGGTTTTTGGCAGCTGCCCACAACTCTGGAACCACATCTGGTCTAGATCTAAGTGGTCATAAATTTCAGTACCTTCAGAACAAATCAATGAAACCTACTCCTCTCACCTAGCAGTACCAAAGCCAAAAAATAAGCCAATAAATTCCTGCTATCAGGAGGGATGGAAAAACAGAGACCCTTTTGTCTTCCCTTTAGCAGATATATAAGATGCTTTAATAATCTGATAAAGGGACAGAATATAAATTTAGAATATAAACTTCGATAGCTAAAGCCTAATCTGAAATGTAAGGCATAACCAAAGGAGTTAATTCAATTTCAGAGATTCAGAAAATAGAACACCTCACTTGATATAACTCTTAAGGACAAAATTTGAAATCAGATTTTTCTTTTACATACTTTCTTTGTTCACAATAATGTTTTCTTAAGGAGAATCCTGTCTCTTAAAAAAACTACCAGATGATTATCACATTTTTAATTGCACAGTTGAATAAAGTCAGTAAACAATAGTATGGTTTGCTCTGCAGCTTGCTCTTGAATAACTCAAAATTTGGGAGATAATAAAAATTTAAACTTCTAAAGTGAATTTGAATCCCATATCTATGAAATATATAATTTTATATATTTCATGAGACTTTTTTGATTAGGTTGACATTATACTATTGTTTGAAATGGGCCTCATAAGGTGAAATTGAGATGCTGAGAATAAGAGGAAATATATAATTTATAAACTCTACTTAATAAAGCATACGTGAAGTACAGCTCTGTGTGGAAAAGTCTTTTAAGGTTATTTATAGTTTGATTTATTATATTAGAGTTCTTCTTAATAATAGAGTTATCTTACCATTGTAATTGAGCCTATCTGTCAAGATTACAGAGGACATTTTACATATCTGAAGGAAGATGGCAAGGCAGAGCTACGAATCAGCAGCAAGTACCAAAGTTAGGATGGCAATCAATACTATTGAACCACAGCATTTTCTTAACTTAAATTTTCCAAATCATTTGAGTCTGGATATCGGCTTAATGTTTGTCCAAATCAAAATTGCCAGTCAGATAGGAATGACTGGTGACCTCAGTTGCTCAAGATTTTTAATAAGGATTTCAAAATCAAACTGTTGAGTCAAGCAAGAGAAGATGAGAGAAAGAACCCACTACTCATGGACAGCTGCATGTAGAGAACAGATATTGGAAGAACAATCTCTCTGCATAAATGATGTCTGTGTAACTCAAAGTGAACCAAAAAAGGCTGTCCTATGACCTGCTGGTCAGTAGTAGAAGTGTTTTCAGCCAGGCCCTGAGATAATCTTTCTTAGCTCCCGACAAGCCCAGGTTCCTACAAATGCCATGCTGCAGCTTCTTTTTCTTTGTCAAAAGTTTGGATCCACATACAGTAGTGCCATCTCCTCCCTACCTCAGATTCTGCAGGAACCATTTTAGACTTAGGAAGCTGAGGTACAAATGACTTAAAAATCAGATTTTCAAAGGTGTTTAGTCACTAACTTGCATTTAATCCATAGAATTCAGTTCTTCATGTCTTCATATATTAATCTAAGAAATTCTCCAAAAATTAACTGTGAAGTTTCTGTCAGGTCAAATTTCATGTTGCCATGTAAACATTACACTCAGTCATGAAAAAATATTTGCCCACTGGTAAAATAAAAAAAATATTGCATTAAAATAAATTAAGGAGGAATGTAGTAGAGAGAAAAGAGATAAAGAAATTTTGTGCAGAAGAAAGAGATTAACAGGACATATTAGTTTCTTGTCTCACTGTTTGTTCTGGAGCGATACAATCAGCTATAATATTATTGTAACAAAAAGAATGAGAAGAAAGTGATGTGACAAGACGAGAAAAGTTGCCCAAAACTTTACTCCAATTTTGGAGAATTGACGAGAAGAAGAGTTGAATTTTCCAGGAAATCAACTGCAAGTTTCCCTCTACTGGTTCTTTTGCTTTGAAGTAAAGATCAGGTAATGCCATTTCAGGAGGTGGAACAATGCAGTAAGAACAACAGGAAAATTGAAGACTGAATATTATTTTGATTGATTCATTGATTGCATAAGAAAATAGAGGGTTTGCTGTTGAGTTTGGGAGGAGGGAGGGTTGAGTCATTTGATGTGGGTGTTATTTTCACGGTTTACTTTCAAAATTAACAATTATCCAGCAGGAATAATGTCAGGGAATCCTGGGTGTAGTCTTCATTGGTTTGTTTATTGCGAAGAAATAATCCATTTACATGAAACATTTGTTATTCAGAATTATTTTTCTTCTGCATTGTTTTCAGCTAGTTAAGTATATGTAACATTATTGCAATAGAATATCAAACCAGAACCCTCCTTCTCATATTGTTTCAGTAAGTTCAGCTGCACGATGATGGAGACAATCATAAAAAAATTACATTTTCAATTATGTATAGTAGAAGCAATAGAAGGTTTTGGTCACATACCCAGTGTTTGTAGTGAAAGAGTGATAAAACTGTGGAAATCAGAACAGTATCTTCAAAAGAGGATTTTGGACACCAGAATCACAACTGAAGTTGTGAATCCTTTGCCCTCCTGCAGTACTGCTCTCTAAATTTGCGACTACTAGATTCATATAAACATAATCATTCCATTATGTTCCTGTATATATCTTACCTCCACCTCACAAAAGTCAGCAAACAGGCTTAAGGCCAGTATCTATAATTAAAGCACTCAGGCATTGTTGACAGAATTAATACTGTTATTTGAACATAACATTCAGAAAATTTTAGTTTTGTCGTGCATTCAATAACCATTCCCAGCATGTCTTAATCAATTCAGTAGGTAAAAATATTCAGTAGGTATCAAAAGTGAATTAAAAAATTATATAGGCCATATAAAGCAGATATTAGTTTCTGAAGTCACTAAAAAAATCAATACACATATTTGATTCTTTCCCAATAATAAAGTCCTCTTGTACTAGTCCCCATGCTCCTAATCAACAATATTTTCTATGCTGTGAAACTGTATTTTGTCTATTTAAACTCTCTCTCAGTTTTAATCAAATGAAAAGCAGTTAAAGCATTGCTATTCTTGCATGCTAGTAGTGAAATAATTTTGGGGAAATTCCTGAAAGTTCTTGTGAAAAAGACTTGTGAGATGTTATCTGGTGAAACAGTAGTACAAGACATTTAAATTTTGTGACAAAAAAATAAAATGTGCTATTATTGTCTCTCTAGATCACATTTTTACTCCAGGTTATGGGATCACTCCTTTTGCTCTTTCTAATTTGCTAACTTCCCTTAACAACACTGTTACTACTTAATATTGAATTCATGATTTACATGAAGTATTTGGGCAGTGAGTTAGGACTTCTCAGGTCTTATCTAAATCTTACTGAAATTGAAAAGCTGTGGAGAATACTTATATGAAAAAGATTTTTGGAAGTGAGTGTCAAATTTTTCTTCTTTCTTTTTGAGACACAAATTAACTTTATTAGAAAAAGATTTTTTTGATTTTCTGTAAAATGCTTTCCAATCCTTATACCAGTTTTAAATTGTTGGCAGAGAGTTTAAATTGCATATTACTATAAATATCTGCATAGTGGCAGAGGGGAAAAAAAAGGCGGTTTTTAAACCTAATTCTGTAGAAATGCATTGTATTTTCAATCTGTATATATTTAGATAAGTTTTTTGAAACAGAGCACAAGGTTGACTTACTGTGCTCCATATATATGTTATGGCTTCAGTTTTCCATAGTTCCACTCCTTTGAAATGAATGGTTGATTCCTGATTGAAAATTTAGACATGTTGGATTGATTTATCTGAAGACATTTATACTCTGGCAGGGAAGTAGTTAGCTGTATTTGTAGGTGGCATAAAGTTTCAAAATTAACACTTTAAAATTAACACCTCATTAAAATCAGTGGACAACATTTACACTTTTCTTCTGATTTTCCATTATTTTGGGCTGCTGATTGAATGAATGATACACATTGAGGACTTTATTTTAAAACAGAAAGAAATAGAAACAGGATATAACCTTGAAGTCAATAAGCAAGTTCTTGAGATCCATCCTTGGTCAGTCTTCATTCATATTCATAAGGATGTGACATATTATTTACAGTAAGATGCATTTATTCAATAAATATTAAAGACTTTTAATATTAAACTTAGGTTTGATGTCTTATTTTTTTTGTTTAGGGGTTTTTATTTAAGTATTTTGTTTTGTTTTATTTTTGTTTTCTCCCTGAAGTGAAGGGAAATGCAGCTTTAAAATGTGTTGGGGAAGAAATGATCTTAATATGAAGTCCTATGTGACTGCAGCAAGACTTAGACCCTAAGTTAGAAACCATCCTTTGGAATTCTTTTTAACTTATAGGTTTTGATTAGAAGTTTTTGGATAAAGATGAATGTAAATAACCATATTTGAACAAAATGCTTATGCTGCCTCATGAAGTTATTTGGAGATTATCAGTGACACTTCCAAATGAATATATATAATATATTTCTTTTCTGTAACACAATAAGTATTTGTGTTGTCACATAGCAGTGGGGCACCAAAATTTTGATAGACTATTTGTTTCTTTTTTCCCCATAAATACTTTGTTTCATTCCTGAGATTACAGTATGGTTATAATTTTGAGATCCAGATTATAGTGACAGTGGTGCTATAAAGGTTGTGCACTAAAATGTTGGAAGAGAGGTTTAAAAACCCCCAAGAATTGTAACTTAATATACATGATAAATTCCATTATATAATAGTTGATCAGCATTGTTCCTGTGCCTGTTTATAGGGTGAAAATTGAGGAACTTTGAGATACTGGAATGACAAGAAACACATAAAGGAACCACAGAAAAGGGGAAATTCCAAGAGCTTAATAACACTACTGGAAAAATGCCAGAGACGTATTTAAAAACCTCCTATCTACAGGCTGGAGAAGTTATTCCAAGGAGCCTTAGGTAGCAATGTATGTATTGGATCATATTTAACTATGTGATTTTCTTGTGGGTAAATGTTTTCATGAGCTCTATTCTAATGTTTTACAAGTAAAGTAAATGTATGAGGGCAGTGTAATTTATTTTCTAATGAGGGATCAAGTAGTTTATTTCTATTGTACATGTTATTACAGTGACTGTAACATGCTGTGAGAGACAGAATGATGAGCAGTCACATCTTGCTAACACATCTTAGATGATAAACAGATGGAGACTATGGAGATATTCCATGTTAGGACATGCAGGAAAGATTATTTCACAGACGTAATTAGCATAAATTATTTTTTAAAAGCTTTGGGGTTTTCTTGTTTTGTTTTGTTCTGTTTTTGTTATAGTCTCCTCCTCTGTCCCTTAATAGCCATGACCTTGGTAGCTTGCTCTTTGAGATCAGCTACAATTACGATGGTTGGATGAAGCCTTAAAGGTTAGAAGTTTAGTTTGGAGAAGTACCAAGAAGTTTGGATACTAATCTCATATTTATCCAAACTAATCCTTGGAGGTCTCTCTCCTTCCTCTTCCACGTCTTTCCTCCTTCTCCCCCCAAGACTGACTGTGTCTTTTTTCAGACGTCATGCTTGCACTGACACTGTCCTTTCACACTTGTCTTGGAAATTTCACATCTGGTATTGCTTTATGCTTCCTGTTATTTTAAAATCACATACAGTGGGATCTCCCTGAGTCAGGGATTTCTCACGAATGCTTAGCTTCTTGCCCTAGTGAAGTCTCAAGTCTGGGGAGATTTGAAATGATGAAAAGTGAGACAGAATTGTCGGGGCCATTAACTGAATTTGATAAAAATTTCTGTTCAATTTAGGGTAAAAAAAAAGGTTGATGAGACCTCCAGTCTGATCCCCTGTGTAAAGTAAGCAACAGATTTTTAGCTCCTGATTGCTGCATTGAATCCAGTAATTTGAGTTTGACTGAAGTATATTTTCCATCAAACCATCCTATCTTCACCTAAATACAGCATGAGGTACTTCCTTCATCCTCAATGATAACTACTCATTCTTTTTTTTTTTCATTCCTTTGACTCTGTCCTTCTTCAGCCTCTAAAATATTCATCCTTAGCCATTCTTTACTAGTTCTTTAGAAGCCTATAGTCTTTCTCCTTGGACTTTTTTTTTTTTTTTTTTGGTTATGTATCCAAAGTTATTTAAGTCTTTCATGCTTGAGCTTTTTTCTCCAGACATTGAACAATTTTTTTCTGGGCCCTTCTAAATTTTTCAGTAATCTTTTGAAAATGCATGCTGGAACAACAAAAAATAAATTGCTTCTCTAATCCTACTCAATATTCACCCTTTACATATCAACAGATCAAGATTGTCTCTTTTCACTATTGCACTGAACCGGAGGCTCATATTGAATCACTTTTCTATGGTATATGATTGTCAATGGTTTGTGAGGACACTTTACACTTTATGATACTCTAGGAATGGTTGAAGTCTTAGAATGGAAATTTTTCTTCTTTCCTTAACAGCAGTAAACTCATAAACCTGAAGGCAAATAAGAGGCAAACACTCAAATAAAAGGATCAGAAGGCAATCAGTTCTTAGAAGGAAATTGTGAGAGTCAAAAGAGTTGTGAGGACAAAAGGGAAAAGCAAGATTTTCTTCTCACATGGAAAAAGTAATGCTCATGTTTAGCAGGACATACACTATGGGCCAACATGGAATGGCTACCTTTAACTTTTCTAATGTCTCACCTAATTGTAGCTCCTTTTTCCCACAAAATCATATCTGTAACTTTGGCTGTACATGATTTGAATTGGTTCAATCATCAAGTGATACAGATCACTTCCCATGACTGCCTGTCTTCATTATTTACCAGTGTGCCAATCTTTGTGTCATTCCATAAATTTTATTAGTTCTGATTTTATCTTTGCTTTTCAGAGAATTGATAAATATTGAAGGGTGTCAAGCCTAATATGAAGCCCTACTGCAACTCAGAAGCAGTCTCAGTTGACTAGGATTCCTCACTGCCTGCTACAAAAATGTCAGCCTATTCCAAACCTACTTATTTTTGATTTACCCTGGTGAAATTGTACTGTGTAAGTTGCATTGCTCGGAAGTAAGCAGTAAGAGATATGTTCAGATAATTTCTAGATACACTTAGTGTTTGGGAAAGTGAGAGGCTAACGGTGTGGCTGAAAACATGTGGAAAACATCATGGGCTGGATTTCCTTGTGGATATGTCTTGGTCTGAGACAGTACTCATAGGCCAGGCCCAAACAGTCTCATAACAGCAAATATAGTACATACCTTCAGCCTGTGTAAAAGAAACTGCTCTTCCAGCTCTCACAGCTGACCTAGGACAGAACAGATGTTCTGCATTTCAGTAGTAAGGATAACATTTTGGAAAACCAAGTGTACTCACAACATCTCATCTAAACAAGTCATACTAAATACAATTTTTTTTTTTCAGCTGAATTATCAAAAACAATTGCCCAATAAAAGGGAGAAACTCAAAATTCTAGGACTGGATACTTTTTAAATTTTTAAATTTTAAATCCCGCCCATGGATTCCAGGTAAAGATGATATATCAGGTAACAAATATCACTACACTATGTATAAGCTTATTCTTGAAAATTCCTGAGAGAGAAAAAAATCATAAAAAGAAAAGCATGCCAATAACCAAATAATCTCTTTCAAAATATCTGATTTTTTTAATGCTGTTGAGAATTTATAGATTTGCTATTATGTTAACTTTTATTTTAAAGGATCACTATATTGATCCAAAATAATCATATTAAATGTTCATATAAACCCTATCAAAATTACATTGCCTATTAGAAAAAAAAAACTGGTGGTCTGCAGGGAAAGGTTTTGAGGAAAATGCAGACTAACTATTTCAGCTGGGGATTTGGGAGCCACAAAATGACTTGGACTTTGGCCAGAATATTATAGTTAATAGCCCTTCTTTTGTGAAAAGTACCATGGGATTTTTAATGACAAGCCAGTCAGGAGGAGCTGAATTTTACATCCTTTCCAAAAACAGCTTTATGAAACTGGTAAAAGGTTTTATTTACTCCTACTGAAGGAGTTTGTAAAAATGTGGCTCACTTACACCTCTAAATTATATTTTTGAAAAAATAAAACCTGATTTTTCTGTTTTTCTCTTTTCTATTAATTAATAAAAATGTAGATATTTAGTATGTTGATTTAAAGTCTATATTAGCAATAACCTTGTTTAATACTAAACCTATATACTTGTCTGACAAAATAAGCATACAGATGTTCAACTCTTTTTAAAGATTTTTTCTAATGTTTTAAAATATTTTATTTGCAATGCTATTTAGATAAGCAGAATAGAAGTTAAATTCATACACTTCATATTCATGAGTGAAATGAAAATTAAATTCATATGAACTTATGAGCTCATGTGATGGATTAATAGATTTGGTTTAGATATGAAGTTGCTGTAGATAAGTCATCCTTGTGAGTATAGAACTGCACAAGGGAATAGAGCTCTTCCTTTATCCCTGCAATACTCCAAGCAATATCAGTTTTCTCAGTTGCTGTAAAAGGGATCCATAGTTAGTCCTTTATATTTCATTTCCATCTCCTCATCTTTGTAGATCATCCGTAGACTTCCTTCGGGCTATGAATATGGTAGGAAGTAAAGTGTTATTCCCACTCCCCTCTTTTTAGTTTGTCTGTTTTGCAGAATCCTTTGGTTTAGGGAGAAGTTTTGGTCTTGTGCATGTTCCCTGCCACTTGAAGCCACTACCTTCTGTTCTTTTCTGTGTAGTTTCTCTTCCTCCCTCTTCTGGTTTGTTCCACTTCCCTAGGTGAGAAGCAAAAGTGGAAAAAGCAGAGGTTTCCACTCAGTTGTAAGACAGGATGCACTCTGTGCACTAAGCAGAGAGATTTTCAACCACAGCTACACAAGGCCATCTTTAGAGCTTCAGGTGCCCCAAGCAAGACTAGGTAATCGTGCCCTGGGATGAGGTCAAAGTTGGTTTAACAGAGGGTTTCAGAACCAAAAATGAAAGCTTTTGTATCTCAGTTCAGAGGAAAGACAACCATTAGAAGTACATCTCAGTGTCACATTGTTAGGCAGAGATGTTATTAACATCACTGATGTATATGTGTAGTAAGCCAGAGGCACAAAAATGCTTCTATCTGGTAAAAATGTACACACTTGGGCAACGCCAGTGGACATTTTACACTTAAAGGGACAGAGGAGACTTTCTGTGGTAGACAAATGAGCTCAAAGGATGCTTGCCCCTATCAGTGCCCCTTCCACTTTGGTATCCCATGTGGACACTTGTTTAGAGTTCCCCTAAGGCTGACCCTGCAGCTAGAGTGTGTACAGAACAAGATTGCCTACTGTAAGAGAAGGAGGAGCAGAGGGTTCAGGCCCCTAATCAGCAATGACATTTCTGTTTCCTGACGCTGCAGAACAATGTACAAGGGGTCATTCCACGTAGGAAACTCAAATGCAAACCTGCCAATTAAGGGAAACTTGTAGTTAGAAGGAATGTCACAAGCAAAGAGACAGAAACACACAAGAACAAAAGGATTTTTAAAGATAAGTGAAGAAAATAATCAAGAACCGACACTCTAGGGAATTAGGAAAAAAAAAGCAACCAAAACATACAAGCAAAAAACAAACCTCCACCAAACCCAAAGCATCTCTGTATGCCCTGACAAAATGGTTTTAAAATATATCAAATATCCAAAAAGAAAGTATTAAAATGAAGCTGCTGGGTATTAGAATTGAACAAACCAGAGATCAGAGATTATAGATGCTCTAACATGTAAAATTCTGTGATAAAGGGTGAACAACACAAAACAAAAGTTAACCCTATATGACTAGTTAAACAACATGAACATTTTACCCTGACCATTAAAATTAATTCAAATTGTGAAAAATTTTAGAAAAATTTATAATCTGATAATATCCAACCCTTTCCTTCTCTCTTCCTAGGCTATTTCAATATAGTGGTAGAAGGTCTTTCCTATGATGAATATAATCAAAATTAGAAGAAACACTTCATCAATTCAATTATCCTAACCATTCTTAATGCTTGTTAATGGAGTAAAGACTTAGAATAAAAAGTCATAGGAGCTCACCTGTTATGGAAATAACTGCAAAATTGAATTTATGCCTTAATATTCATATTTATATTTAAATTTTAATAATACAATTTTCAAATTAAAAAAATCCTAATTTTTTTTTCTTTAAAGACATTTTTGTACTTGTTTCTCTCTCAAAAAAAAAAGGAAAGACTTATTTAAAATTAAAAAATCATTAGATAAACAGTGGCTTAATGCTGAAAAGCACTTTCATATATAGCAAATACATACTTGAAGAATTCAGTGGAAGTGAGAATAGGCAATGTGAATTTTTAAGAATTTGAAATTCAATCAAATTTGTTCTGTGACTTGCATTCAGAGATGGTTTTATCATCTTGGTTTTAACATCATCCACAGGTGTCAGAACACAGTCAGTCCCACAAGGACAGCAGTAATATATTACTTGAGTTTTCTTTTTCCCAGTGGGAAGCCTCCGTGAATGAGACTTGATAACCAACACCAGCAGAAGATTCAACACTCTAGACTGGGGATCTATGCCAGTATTATAACAAAACTTTAAAAGACAAAACAGAGGAGAAATAATCTTTAATCAAGAATAGACAAGAGTTCTTATCAATTCCTCCAATTTATTTCTTGCAATTCTCTATAATGCCAGTTTTCTCCTGGGAAATTTTCTGGATTGTATACGAAGATACTGAAGGAATCAAAACTATTGCAGTTGATCACTTGAGCCTCTTTCCTTCCTACGAAAAGACAACAGAGAAGACACCACATATTTTAACAAGATATGGTCAGCTATTTAAACCCAAATTGAGTTTATAAGTTTTGAGCTCTTTGTCTGAGCCCAACCAAGTTTATAATCCAAGTATTTTACTTAGTAATTACTACCTATATCTCAAGAAAATAATGTCAGTTTTCTACTATAGTACATGACTGGCATTGATTTTTGTTGCTAGAGGAGGTGGAGGTGCCTCAGTTAAGCAGAACCCTACAATAAAAAATCAAGAAGATATTTCTCCTATCATTCATATCTCTTGCAAGGTGTTACAATGTTTACTTCTGTTTTAGGAAGAAGCATTCAGGCAGATTAGCTGTTGTCCTCCTGACAACTCCTAGCTGTTTTTCTCCTGACAGCAGAATTTCTGAGAATTTTTCGCCCCTTCTTTCTACTTATAGTATATATGTATGGCAGTACAAAAGCTAAAGATTTAAGTCAATTAAATTTTCTTAAGCATTCTATGCATTATCTCCCTCTATCTAGGGAGATAATGAAGTTTTTCCTATTTGTATTGGACTGATTGTATGTCCTGCTTTTTGCGTCAACTCTTTTTGATTAATGACTGAGTATGTAAGACTTAATACATGAAAGTAAAAAATTACAGAAAATCCTTTGTTTTACTTTTAAAATGAAGAATTTAATAAAAAAATAAAACATAATTTATCTCCTTTTACAGAATAAAAATGGTATACATTAATATTACACAAATAAGTTGGACTATTTTTAAAGGAAAAATTAAGTAGTATTTTCAACATGGCAATACTTGAAGCATCTGTGTATTGCTAATGTGATATGAGTAACTCTAGATAAAATAAAGATGGACTATTTTTAATTTCAGTTTAAGGCTGCTACCATTTAGGCTGGTATTAATTTCTTAGAGAAGTTAAAGAAGAAAATACTAATGAGAGAGGAAATAATATCATTGAAAGACAATAAATCTTAAAATATATTTCTTTGGTTGTTCATTAAGTGAAATACCTTGCACCTCTAGGGCCCTCTTCAAAAAAATGTGTGTCTCAAAGAGCTACTGCACACCAGCACTGGAGAGAACGTATGGAAAAGGTGGGGTAGACCTTGTAAACCAGCAACAAACTTGTACGAGGCAAAATATTTGTGAGTCACAGGATTGTACGCAATTTATTGCCAATAAAAGAAAACTTTTGATCACTGACTTGGGTACTGGGGCAAGCAGGAATGCAAACAATGTGTCAAACTCACACATTCTCTCCTTGCCCCGAGTTAATTGCTCTTGTATTCTCCAAGGGTTTGATGCGGTTGATGGACACTCCTCTGGTGAGGCAGTGAGGCGAGGAGGGGAGGCTGGGGCAGGGCAATCCTTCGTGTGTGTGTGCGTGCACCCACCCCTGTCCCACCCCTGCGCACCTCTGGACCATGGGCTCCTTCAAAGCTCTGGCACACACCAAGGGGCTCATTTCTATGCCAGAGCTGTTGGAATCCTCCCTGGCTAGTGCAGAGCAGTCCTCAGGCTCCACCCATGCCCATGATCTGGCTGCACCGCGCAGCCGCCGTGACTGAGCGCAACAAGAGGTGCCAGCACCCATTCGGGAGTACAGCAGTAATACACCACTGTCCCCAGAAACTCTGCTGATTTTTCACAATGTACTATACAGAATCAGTTCAAACTTTGTGTTTTAACAAGAATATTCTAAACATAAATCCTCATTACTTTTACAGGAGGTTTTAAACAAAATACGTAATGACTTCTGCACTCTCTGCTGTCATGAGAAGCTCAGTTTACATCTACAGTGCTGTGTTAGGATTATATTATGCTTCATAATGAAAATGGAGAGTATTTTATCTTATCTCTAAAACCTTCTTTGGCTTAGAGAAGTCTGGGTTTCGTCTTATATTTATAAGTGTCCAAATGAAAAAAAAGCTAAGTATCATTTGTATCAAGCAATTTTATTTACACTTACATTTATTATTGATACGTATATTTATAGAACCGAGGGTAGACTAGGAACCATAAAATAAGTTTTCAAAAAAAGGAAATATAGTGTACTTGTCTAAAAGTTTACACTTGCAGTCAAAAATCTATTGCACATTCTGAATTTTAATCCATTTTATTATTTATTAAATGCTCTTCCTATATCTCTGACTAAGTGCAATCCTATTGCTGTCTGGAAGCCATTTATAGGGTTTTTTGTATGTAATCAACACGTCACATAAAGGTGGACTATATTCAAGCAGCTCAATACTTCCTGATATATCTGTTATGGATATTGTTCCAGTGTTTGGCTACTTGATAGACCTATAATTTATCCCAGAGAGAGAGAACATGTTGAGATTTTCTCTGCTGCATTTCTCTCAAGCTTGTGAAAGTCTTCTGGGAGAACATGGCTATATCTTCTCTGCAGCAACCTGGTGCTGTGGGTCACCTCTGGAGACAGGAGAATGGGCTGGAGCTTTGTTTCAACTCCTTACGAATACTCTGAGGGTTATTGCTCCTTTGCACTGTCTTGCCCAGACAGAATGAGAGGCTGCAAAGTGGACAGAATCAAAGATGTCAGGTCTTGTAGGGAAGAAAAGTTATTTACACCCACTGTTTCTCTATCCTTCTTTCTGCTCTTGAATGGGCATAACACTTCCTCCCACCTGCAGAACTACAAACTCCCCATATATCTCTGAGGTATGAACCTGGAAATTTAAATGAGTGAGCAGCAAAAGGGTCAAGCTTCTCAGGCTTTAAGTTGAAAGGAAAAGATTGCAATCCTTGATCAAGGCTTTTTTACTGCTCAGCTTTTGGAGAAAGCAAACTGAATGATGCTTAAGAATAAAAAAGAAATGAGTCCCAAAATTTCTCTAAAGAAAAAAAAGTAAACAATACTAAGCTAAGGAATTTTAAAATTATTTGTCTTGCAAATAATAAAATGTAATGTATTTTTTTTTCTGGTATAATTTTCTAATTCTGTTTTGATGGATTCTGCATTTAGCAAGTAAATTTTTAGGTTTAGTGGTAGGATCATGACATTAATTATATGTTAATTAGTTATTATTTAATTTTAAGTTTCTGATAAAAAGGTTCTGAAAAATAAAGCAAGAAATTAAGACATAAATTAAAACTCACTGAAACCACAGAAAGTACTTCAGATTTACATGGCTTTAGTAATAGAAGTAGATATTCCTTCTCCTCTTCGTACAAATTATTTTAAATTAACTAAAGTTCATCAGTTAAGCTGTAATGAATCAATTAAACTACAACTTTTCATCACATTGCTCACAGAAAAGAATTTTCCATAAAAAGCTGCTTCCATAAAAGTGAAGACATATTTCTAAAATTAGTAAAATAAAACTTATACAAAATGTCAAATTTGTTAGGAGTTATAACTACTATTTTAATTCAATACCTCAAAAATAAAAATAAAAAGTTCCTAGGCTCTCTTCCTTGCTTCCAGAATGGCCTAGAGGTTTTGTATTCCATTTCTAATCTAGTCTGTTTTCTTGCAGCTACTCTTTTTTTATTATATCTGCTTTGATATAACTGCTTCTGGAAATTATCCAGTCTGTTCAAATTCATCTTATATCTTATAGAAGCAATGAGATTGATCTACTTTGTCTTAGAAGGACAGCTAACTGATTTTTTTCCTTCCATGTGCAGTATACAAGTATATATGGATTCACTGAGGCAGTACTTTTGGTTACCTCTTGAAAAACTCATTTTTATTCAGTAATCCATGAAGTGTGGTGACTAGCTTGAATGAGAAGTTTGCTTTCGTAAACTCTGTCCAAGTTATGTTTCGTAAATGAATGAAAACCAACCAAAAGATGATATTTCAAACGTTTTTTCATTCTTTTAACAGAACTAGAAACAAACAAACAAAGCCAAAACACACTCCCCCAAACTCAAACAAAGTAAAACATCAAACAAAAAAACGCTCTCTGATGCTCATTGAATTTTGCATAGAATCTTCTATTTCTTCTTCCACAAACAATATCTATGTTGTCTTTCTTAGAGATTTTATTTTTACTATTTTTAAGGAATTTGAGACAGGTTTACAGCTCTTTTTTTTATTATTATTATTTAAACTCTTGTTTTTCATATCCCGTTATACTTTATGAGATTGGAAGCCTGCATTTTAGTCTAGGAGCTATGAAAGTGGCTCAGGATACTGCATGCAACGCAAATAACTGGAAATCAAGTGGTGAGAGCAGGAGACACATTAATTATTCATAGAACTAAATGTATTGAAGAGCCCACATTACAGCTTACAAAGGAGTATCTGTGAGTCCAGTGAGGGGAGGAGTAACTGCCTTCAAATTCAGTTAAAGTGCACCTGACACACAAGAGGATGCTTCTCAAAGTGACTGTGAGAATTTTCAATAAAAGCTAGGGTTTTTAAAGAAGTTTCTGGTTCCCAAATCCCAGTGAAAGTCAGTGAGATATGGGAATTTAATTCCCTTCTTCAAATCATAGCTGAAACAAGTGGAAAGATCTGACCTACATTATATTTTGAATTTCTGCCTATCTACCCTTGTTAAGAATTTTGTAACATTTGCCCTTGTATCTACACAAGTTCTGACTGACACCCTGTCAAACTGTGGGGAAATCCAAGTCTTTAGAGGAAAGTGTTAGTATATTTACTGTGAATGGACACGAAGAGCGGGTCTTCCAAAGTAACATGAACCATTTTTATCATCTTACTGGTGAAGTCCAGGATAAGCTTATATTTGTGGGTGGCAATTTTAATTTTAATTTTCCCTCTGTGCTTTGTAAATATTCATCTATAGTTCTCATTTTTTTCCCCAATTTTCAGTTCTTTGAAAGTTAAAAGACTGCTATCATGAGGTCTTCACTAATGTTTAGAAGCAAGAGATCTCTGGGCAACAGATTTCTCTAAATAAAAGGAAATGTGAATAGGTTTCATTGTAACAGTGTTTCATAGATAAACACTAATGATATTTACATTTTTGCTGCTGAGAACCTTCTAGATGGGGTTATTTGAAAATTTCTGCACACTTAGTACCAAGTATCTTGTTACAGAAAACAGTACTAGTTTGTCTAAAATTTCTACTTTCCTGAAAGTGTCTAAAAATGAATACTATATTCTTAGCATCAGTCTATGCCCCAAGGTGCATTATTAGCTATTGCTTGTAGGGATGTTGTTGCTGCTTCGATAAGCAAAGCCTTTTCAGTATGCATTAATACAAATGTATAACAGAATTACAAAGTTAGTTGGTACTTCATATGGATTCACCAAACATTGCTAATCTTGGAGAGATTATAAACATTCAGTACTGTTGTATTTTGTGTGTCTCTTTTTTCTGAATTAGCCAGAACATTTCATAATCAGGGAAAAATAATAGGAAAAATAGCACTATTTTCTTCTTTCTTTTAATTTCCTTTTTCTTTTTACCCTGTTTTTTGTCACAGGAGTCTTTAAAAGTCTAGAAATTACAAAAAAAAACCCTTACAAATGATTCATTTATGATATTTTTAAGATGAAAGTGGAGACTTGCTGATGCAGGAAAAAAATTTGTAGTTTAAATCAAATCAAAATTGAAGTAATTTATTAATTTATTAACCACATATAATTAACTAGGCATCGATGAACTATGTATTGAGAGTCAACACTGGTACAATAATGAATAAACCGTGTCACGTAGATACTTAGAAAAAGTTAATCAATGCAAAGACCTGGAAACTTTGAAACATCCTTCTATAACTAATCCCAAGTACTTCTAATTGTGAATGAACATATGTACACATGCACACATACGCAGAAGTGTGCACCTATTGCCTTAGGTTTTGGAGGGTGCAGATCCTCTTCATCTCAACAGGAGGGACCTCTCCTGCAAAAGCCTGCTTGTGGAAGAGCCCCATCCTGTGCTTGAGCTTTGTGCTGTCGTTCCTCGCTCCAGAGGTGACAGGGGTGACAGGACCCTAGAGGTCCCCAGGAAGAAGCCCCCATTCACTCAGGGTACAGGTCCCCAGGGTGTACCTATGGTAACTGTGAGTGCGCTGCGCATGGTTGCTGGAGGCAGCCATGGCAGAGGGCACAAGACAATTTCTGGCAGGATTTTGCCTCTTGCTCTCACCTTCACTACCTTTCTCCATTGTCACAGATTTTCAAGCATAGTTTAAACTTCCTTTCAGGTTGAGTCCTTTGCTCTAACATCAATCAGATGATGATTGATGTTAGAGCAAAGAATCAGAGATCACAGAATCATAAAATATCTTGAGGTGGAAGGGATCCACAATGAAACATCAAAGTCCAACTTCTGGCCTACACAGGACAACCCAACCTGGGTTCAATGCCTTGTTCAATGGCAAGTTGAATGTGAGTCAGGAGTGCCCTGGCAGCCTGGAGGGCCAACCATGTCCTGGGGGGGAACAGACACATCATTGCCAGACAGGCAAGGAAGGAAGGGGATTGTCCGGCTCTGTTCTGCACTGGGGTGGCCTCATCTTGAATATTGTGTGCAGCATTGGGTACCACAATGTAATCAGGATGTAAAGCTATTAGAGAGTGTCCAAAGGAGGGCTACTAAGGTGGTGAAAAGTCTTGAAGGGAAGGCATATGAGGAGCAACTGAGATCACTCAGTGTGTTCAGCCTGGAGAAGATGAGACTGAGGGGCAACCTCAGCACAGTCTACAACTTGCTTGTGGGGGGAAGAGGAGGGACAGACACTGATTTCTTTTCTGTGGTGACAGGGACAGCACCCAATGGCCTGAGGATGTGTCAGAGGAGGTTTAGGTTGGATATTAGAGAAAGGTTCTTCACCCAAAGGGTGGTTGGGCTGGAACACACTCCCCAGGGAACTGGTTACAGCATCAAACCTGACAGAGCTTGAGAAGTGTTTGGATGATGCTCTCAGGCATATCGTGTGATTCCTTGGGTTGTCCTGTGTAGGCCAGAAGTTGGACTTTGATGTTTCATTGTGGATCCCTTCCACCTCAAGATATTTTATGATTCTGTGATCTCTGATTCTTATTTCATCTGGCTGATGTTCATGATTCTCTTTAATATGATCTATCTGTTCTGGGCAGATACATCCTAGACAATTTTGCATATTCAAGCCACGTAGACACCACGTACACACTCATCTTTATATTAACAAATATTGATAACCAGACTGTTTGCCAAAGGTAGCCCACACAAGGGCCATTCAAGCAAATCAATGCATACAACCCATATTTTTCATATCCATATTGGACAATAGTTTTCCTGGTTTGTACTTTAACCATTGTCTGAAATATCCCTCTTATGTTAATCTTGTATACAAGAATCTGGACATAGTAGTAATCTTGTGCAACATTAGAATATGAGTTAATGTAATGACTTTAAGTTTTACATTTGACATTAATCAACAATATAGAGTATATTTTTTCTTTTTTGTGAGATGCTTTAAACAGAAATTCTCCATTTTCACAATTATGATGCCATCGTACTTTGTGTGCATCACTCCCTTCATCATAGATCAGAAATCCTGCATAAAGGTGACTCTACAGGACCTCACATCTATTTCCATGTTGCTTTGATGAAGAGAGAAGTGGTAATTTGCCACATTGAAAAATGGATTAAAGTAAAATAGCATTGTATTAAAGCAGTGGATGCAAAATTCCATGTGTCCTCAATCACCCTCTGCTTCTCTGTATAGTGTGCAGTACATCAGAAAAGCAGGTTGGAATATTCACAATATGTGAAGTCATGGAATGCTAGGGTTTGAAGTCTGGTTTAGGGTATATTTTACTCCTTCCCATTTTTCTGTACAATACATCGATTTCTGTATCTCTGTGGATCTACTATATTTGGACATATATCTAGGTTATTTGGTAAGTCTTTACAAAAATGCTAAGTACTAAGAAATCCTATCCTTGTTTTTAAATATGTTGACAATAAATTTGATTTATATAATCCGGCTTCTCTTGTGCCCAGTACTTCTTGCCTTTGTCTATCTTTAGTTATGTGTCAAGTAAAAAAAACCTTATCAGTGTCAGCTCTCCATTAGTGAAACAACATGTTCTTTACTTCCTTTTTATTAATATTGGGGTTTTTGCTTTTTCCCCTTTTTTTGCCTTTTTTTTTCCTAAAAGAGTACATGAGGCATTATATCTATTGCTATTTTAATAAAGTATGATTTTTTCTTCCTAAATTGAAAAAAGATATTGAAAACAAAAGCAGACTCAAAATGCTTTTAAAGCATACGGCTTACAAATTTAATATGTCTAATCCAGAATGGTAACAGAGAAATTTAAACTTACATTAGCTCAGTTAAATTATTCAATTTTTTAAAGCAGGGACAAGGAGATTAAACATCAAATAAGGGAAAACTTTACTGACCTAAAGCAAATGAGCAGAATGTGGGCTTGGTAGAAAGGAACCTACAATGCTATTCTATCATTGTCTTTATGAGAAAAAGGTCATGCAAATTCTAGTGCTGGAAAAATGAAGGAGATAAATTCTAAAATAAGGAAATTATGATAAATATATTCTTTTGCATTTGCATTAAACATTCCAGTTGATTGGTATTAGCATTAGGTTAAAATATTTATGGCACTTGTTCTGGATAAATCACATCAATATAATTTATTATTTAAGAAGAAGTGAGAATAATCTGCTTCAGTGCAGATAATATTGTTATTCATGCTGTCCTGATGAATACCAGATTTAAACAAGTGGAAAAATGTTAAGTCTTTGTACACTCTTGATTTAGAAAACTGTAACAATATTATGATTTTAAATACCTTTTAATTTAGAAGAGGACACTCAAATAAGAGAAGGATTAAAATGTGCAAAAGAAGGAAGATGAATATGCCCTAAAGATATCACCAGAATATAGTCTGTACTGATCTACCTCTGTATTGGCACTGGGGTCATCTATCAGATTAGATGTCAGTGAATTTTATGGTCTTTAAATTTTTTAGAATATCATGGTTTGTTCCTGGCAAAGACATTTTCAAAACACAATATTAATGATGATAGGACATTTGTTTTTACCTTTACGTAATATAGATTCTATTCTATTAGTGTATCATAAATACTACCATAATAATTCAAATAAAGGAAAGACCTTCCAAGCATTTAGAGATAGAAATTGACTAAGGTAAAGGTATGAAAAAGTTTTAAATTTAAGATTTTATAATTTTTTGTATTGGAAATAGTTGTATAATATTGCAGTTATTATTTGCTTAGCATCGATCTGTACAAATATAGAAAGAGGATTCAGACCCTAGCTTAACAAACTAAAGTTTTTCCAAATGAAAGTAGCATGTTTCAGACATATAATACCGTCTATTGCCAAGCAAAATTTCACATTTTCTTTTAAATATTGCTTTACCCCTGGGTAATTATCAGAGAGAGAGTTTATAAAAGAAATTTACACCGAACAGTGGTCTGCATACACAGGAGTCATGAATGCTGTTTTTAACACGTGAACTGTAAAAAGGGAGATGAAGGAAATAATCACACATAACAAAGCCATTTGAGATAAATTCATGTGCTAAGAAAGACTACAGAAAACATTTGAACTTGAAAATTTGGAAAAGATTATACAAAATCAGACAGTAATTCAGGACATGGCTGGAACAGGCAGTACTTTTTTTGTGGTCGAGACAGAGGAGAAAACCATCAAGACTGCACAAAGCAACAAAACTTGGCAGCAGTAGGAACTTCAGTGAGAAGCAGGCTTCAAATCCTGAGTGAGGAGTATTTTGCAGTTGCTAGTCTTAATGTGGTCAGGAAAGGGATCAAAAATTCTTAGGAAAAAAATGAAGGAAATACTACATTGAGATTTCAATAATAGCAGATGAGTAATTGTAGTATAGTTTAGGGGCTGAAGAGGGGCAATTTCAATATGAGTTATGCAAAATAAGGACTGGAAAAAAGTTAGGAACAGCCAAAATATTTTGGAATCATGGACGCAGAATCCAGAAAAGCCTAGTTCAGTGATGACACTAAGGAGAAAAAAAAACTGAAGAAAACTTGTGATGGAGAAAGAGTAGGGAAAATTTTTGAGAGGATATTTTTCAAAGCCTTTTCCAACTTCATAATTTTTACAGCTTGCTAAAGTTCCAGTAGTTTTTGCCCACTTTGTTTTTCTATAGTCTTTATATGACAGCCTCCATATATTTCCCATTGCAATGAACATAGCGATTGGAAGATTTGCACTGACCTCATTGTGTCACCAGCTTGACATTATAATTTCATCTCCAGAGAAACATTGAAACACTTTTCATCATGATTTGATATTGTAAATGTGGTGACCATAGATAGTAATAAAAATTCCTTGCAATTGCATTTTGACATCATAATGTAATCTCCATAGTCTTCACTTGACATTGTGATGAGATTGTGGCAATGCTAACTTTGTATGAATGAAGCTGGGCCCATGGAATGAAAAATTTAAAGTACAATTTTGTGCTTAGAGAGAGCAAATGGTTATAAATACATATATATTTTATCATAATTAAATTTTTGTTAAAAATTAGAACACATTCTCTACCCATCTGAAGAATGCATGTCTGGAGCATTCTGTTAAGTAAGGAGATCAGAAAACTAATCAGTTTTCAGATAAAATGTTTTGAATTTATGCAAATGATAATATAGCATATTTAGTGCCCTAGCAGAGACTTGGAATCTGTGATAGGAACGTTCTTCACAGTTCCACTGTCTTCTGAGGCATGTACTTCTGCCTTAGTTCTTGAGTAGTGTAGGAATAAAGGCCAAACATAATATGTTTATAAAATAATTTTTCTATTTAGAAGTCAATGAATTTTTAATTTTAAACACATGCATATGTCTTACAACATGGATTGCCCATTTATCTGCTTTGGTCTAAAAAAAGGGTATCCCTTGGAATAAAAGTCTTGTGTGGGCCTGTTTGATTGTCTAAAACTTTAGGTTTAGAGTTGTTAAGTATAGTGACAGTCTGATTTAAACAGTGGCTTTCATCCTCCTAAATTAGTCATTACTCTAATATGAACTGGAATGACATTTTTTAAAAGTCAAAGCATTGCTGATTTTTTTTTTGTGGAATCTGAATTGATGACCTCCTGGTAAAATACATTTATCTTATGATTAGATCTTTGAGACACTATATCACTTGTAACCTTTACTTAAAGCATTTTCTTGCAGATACCCTTCTGATTTTTGCAATGCAGTCTACAACAAATATTTAAAACTAAGTTAAAGTTACTATCCCTGGATTATAACTATGCTACTAGACAGACTGACACCTTGAATTTTGAGTTTTTCTTTTTTATTGACAAAACTGAATGTCTTCACTAGAGTATAGCTTATGGAACTTGAAAAAGGCATAGATAAAACTCACGGTCTTTCACAACCTGCATTTTTTAAATTTTTATTTCTATTGTCTGTCTTTCTTTTTTCTTGGGAGTGACTAAAATATATAAGTGTAAAATTATTTAAAGTGTGGTAAAATGCATAAAGCATATGCTTAGAACCGTGCAGGTTGAAAGTTTACTCCTGGCTCCAGTCCTAAACTGCCAGTGCACTTTACCTCTCAAAGGCATTTAAAAGATAAAAGTGTACGTAATAGGCTTAGTACCTTTCAAAGATGAGCTAGAGCAGAATAATCTTATCGTGGAATCATGGAATCATAGAATGTTAAAAGTTTGGAATGGACCTTGAAGACTGTCTATCTCCAACCCTCTGCCATGGACAGGGACATCTTCCTCTGGACCAGGTTGCTCAAGGCCTTATCCAGCCTTTCCTTGAACACTGCTGGGGCTGAGGCATCCCCAGCCTCCATGGGGAACCTGTTCCTGTGCCTCACCACCCGCACAGTAACAAGGTTCCTTCTGATATCTAACTCAAATTTGCCCTCCTTTAATTTGTAACCCTTGTCCTATCATGACAGTTCCTCATGAACACATATAAACATATATATTTTTTAAAGTATTATATGTATTAAAATATTTTAGGAGGTAGTTTTATCACTGAGCAGTATTGATATAGAAAAAATAATTTTAAAACATATAAGAAAACTATAATTCAAATTAAAAATTTTTGAGTATTTATATTCCATTTTCAGATGAGGTAAACCATATTGCCTACAAATTCTGTATATGTACAGAACTAAATAATAAAATATATTTTCTTAAATCCCACCATGTTTTTTAAAGAATTGTTGTTTTATCTCAAATTGTAATATCCTGGGGTTCAAATCAGAAGGTAGGAAAAAACATAAAGATTTTGTGAGTAGAAACTTATGTGGAGAGCAACTATCAATTTCCAGGGAAATTTTTCTAATTTTCTTTTCATCTTCACTTCCTTTTGAATAAGAAACATTGAAATAAGAAACATTGAGACTCCAGATAGCACCAGTGCAAGCATCCTATGAGAACTTTTTTTCACTAGACAAAGTTTAAAATGTCTTCAAAATTAACTAATTTTGCTTGCATTTGAAAATAAATATATTTAAATAGTAAATAAAATATTATTAGAATTTTGATGACATGAACAGTTGTAATACGAAATATGAAAATAAGCAGCTGAACTATTGTAATAAACTTTTGTTTTCACTTTGAATGCATCATCAGTTGTTTAGTGTTTTTTTTACTGTTGAAGTAGGCAATGATGATACCATTATTCGTTATTATTTTGAGTTACTTTTTTATAATTTTGAAGATGTGTAAATATGAACTGTTGAGCAAAATGAAGCTTCTAGCACTGACTGGAATGCTTAAAAGAAATTCTGTTTCGTAGTAATACAATTGCATACACTATTTACAGCATATTCTGAAAGAGCAGTAAAGCATTTGGGTTTTCAATATGGAGAGAGAACTTGTCTTCTGAAGAAGAAATAGATTCTTCAGAAGAACAGTTGTAGGCTTTCATATAGTACCTGAATATGCCTCATTTCTTCAGGTAGAGTGTTCAGTCTATCCAGACCTCTTATAGCAACTAGGCTGATGAGTTCTCTCAGAAGTAATCTGTGCTTTTCCTTAATCCATTTACTGGGGCACAGCCTCTTCACTAGTGATCTGAGAAGCAGTCTGCCAAAAGGAAAGCATTTGTAAATGGCCATTAATTCCAAAATGCTTATCTCCAGTGGACAGAGATTCTTTCTGCTGTCCTTTGGGAAAAGGGATTGAAGTCTGCTGGACTGAACATTTCTGCCTCAGGAATCCCCGTTGCACTGATACTGGGTTGAATTCTCCTCATTATTACTTCACAATTGAGATGTGGGCCCAGAAGAGTCCATGCCAAGACAAATATTTACTATTAACAAAAGTACTAGTGGCTAGAAATTCTATCTACCACTTCCATCTAGACCGTAGACCTCACAGATAATGGGGGATGTGGTTAGAGAGTTGAACCCAGCAGAAGGGGGAAATTTTACAGGTAAGTAGTATATCAGCTCTGGAGTAGTATTTCTTCTCATGTTATGCTGTGTGCTGACCTGGCTTCAAGAGACCACAGATATTTCCACCAAGAGAAACTAAAATTGTCACCTTTTTAGTTTGGAATATCCTGTAGTATATCTACAACAATGACATATGAAGTTCCTTTTACACGATTCCCACATAAGATTATGATAGTTGAGAAGGTAGACAATGGTCACAGAATCCAGCCAATAATACAGTTGTTTTGTAAGTATTTAACACTGATATGCTGGGGGAAATTATTTTTTTAAATAGGCTTCCATTTTCTGTTTGTTATTCTAAATTCCAAAAATCTCTTAATAGACACTGAGAATCAGTTTAGAAGTGTGACAATGAAAGTATTTTGCCTGTAAACATTCACATATGGTAGATGTAGTCAGATCACAATTCTCTGAATTTTTAGAGTAATACTTTAATTACTAAAATAGTTTATGTTTATTTCAGTGCTCAGACTGCCTTAATTCAGTACATAAGTAGGGCAATTGATGTGAATCCCAACATCTGGCAATCAGTGATTTAATGAGTTACTTTTTAAAGAAATGTCTGTCTGCCGGAGGGGTCTATAATGCAATTAGACACATTAGCACTTTCTCAGTCATTTGGGGGTATTTTTCATGAGAAAATGAAAGTGATTGGAGCAAGCTGTAAATTGTTTGCACTTTTGGAAGACAAAAACTCATATTCACATTTCAGCTGTATAAGTAGGATTTTGCTAGAATTATGTAATGTAATACACTTGTTGCAATTTCTGAGTATTTGTAAAATGTAAGGATTTAGTCACAAATGTTAGTGTACAGTTACAGGCTTCTTTGGTCAAATTTTGTTTTAGGCTAACAATTCAGGAAAAAGGATGTTGATGAATTATTCAAACTAGAAGTCAACAATCCAAATTCAAAGAAATTCCTGAGAAACCTTTGTAACCAGTTATAAAATTTGGAAAGGATTCAATTGTTTTTACTTTTTGAGTTCTTTTTTTAATTACTGTTGTTCTCTTAGACATATTTTACTGGATTTGTTAAACTACTTACTAATTTCAAAGTACATAAGTAAAATTTCAGGAATTTTAAGTTAAATATAATATTACACAGAAAAGAATTTAACACTTTGATGTTTGTATCCACATTCTAAATCTCCCAAAGATTTTGTCATAGGAGTAAAAAGTAATTTCTTGTTTTTCTGGAGATTTTTCTGATACAAATGTCAAAAATTTTGCAATTATCTCGTGGCTTTTGAGAGCACCTCACTTCTTAGAAAATTAACTTTAGTAATTAGGAAAAAAATGTGTACAAAAGCAAATTGAAAGATGTACATTTATATGTTGTTATATGCATTTTATGCATATTGCAATTTTATATATATGTATGTACACAAGACAAATACGGTCAAGGCTACAATTTTATAAATAAAGACAGAAAAAGAAATAAAATTAATATTAAAAACTATATTGAATATCTGTATAATGTAACAATATAAATAATCTACTTGCAATTGTTTGATTAAGAGGTAAAACTATTGTCCTTAGTAATTAAGTAACTTATGTTACCAAGGAATTTATAACAGTGTTTAAAATAAACTCAGTTGTCTGAATAAAGTGGAAACTTAAGTGGACTCTAAGTATTTTTTTGCAGTTAGGTTTTTGAAGTGTTAGGACAGGTTCTAATTGAAACACTGAACTTCATGTGCTTTTTGCCAACAGCCTATGAATATAATTTCTGCTGATTTAAGAATCTGATGTCAGGGCAGTAACTATGCAATTAGCTTTAGTTTAAGTGATAGCAACATGCTGTAAATAAGAATCTTAATTGTGTTTGCAAGATTAAAATTCAGTTTCATTGTTTTTTTCCCCGTGCTTCTTTGGTGGCTTTGTGGTAAATTCGCATTGCTACCTCTAAATGAATGTCAACTTGTTTTACCTCGACTGCAGCCAATCGATACTTCATTAGGCTGAATTGTCTTGTGCCCATGCAACCTTGAAGCTGTGGCTTAATTACCACCCATATTATGCAGTGGCTCAGAGTGCTGTGCTCAGCTGTGTCAGTTTCGAACAAAAGCCGTGCTGTTGCCTGCATTTAGGAAAAATGGACTTTTGAACTAAAGAACTATAATATTTTCTAAGTTAACAATTCATGATGATAACCTTTTTTTATAATGTGTATGTCAGTTTTCAATAAGTTTACATTTGAATAGGTTTCTGCATATTGCAAAACTTCAAAAGACGAGTACCTTTGCTTTTCATGTTCAACCCATCTTTGATTTAAGATAATTTTAAATTAATGGCAAAGTAACATTCATCTGAAAGAGAAGACAGGAGAAAGTGCAGTCAAATGGCAATCATGACAAATGACATCTCTTGTCTGAGAGTCATTTTTCCTCACTAGACTGATTTGTCATCCCTACTTTTGACATTTTTCATCCTACTATGAAATCACATTGACAGAATAAGATATTTCTACACTTAACAGTGGGACATAGAAGATGGTTCTCTGCCTTCATTTATTTTTTGTATTACATTTAAGGGTTTGTAGAATTTGTAAGCAACTAAAGTCTGATGACAAATTTCATTTGCTTTATAAAATATAAAGTTCACATTGCCCTACAATCCTAAAGTAAATGTTGCTGTTTCATTTCTGTCAGATTATTATACAGCGTAGAGGAAAACAAATCTCCATGAAGAAGATTTTCCACTTGGGATTATTGCCTTATTATGAGTGAGGATTATCAAATAAAGTAACAATGAGGACAAACTGCCTAACTTTAGTGTACTGCGCCCATTGCCTTGGACATGTCAAAGACCTGTGGCTAGTATTTGCAATTTCTTACTTCAGCACTAAAACCATAAGACTTGTCTGTTACTGAACATCTTATGTCTATGCAGATAGGTATAATTAGCTTTTTAGCTTTTTTCTCCAGATCATATGAACTATACAGAGGCACTGGCATTTTCTCTTGAGTTATAATAAAGGATACACCAGAGTACAGTCCTAAAAGGCAATCCTCAGAGATTAAATAAATGCAACTGAATATGCAATGACTTGTACACATGGCATAGAGAGTAATTCTCCTTTTTCTTCTTTGATTTTTTTTTTGGTTTGGCTATTTTCTGTTTTTATCAAATGCCTCATGAGTGCACTTGTGTATACCAAAGCATTTACATCTGTATACATATCTGTGCCTAGTACTTTACTAATGGTGAGGGATGCAAACCACAGAATAGGAAGATAGTTGCCTTACATAAGCCACGTTTGAGCCTTCTGAGTATGATATCCCCCTTTAATGCTCTTTTTCAAAATCCAGTGAAGGAAATTAAAAAATGTTTTCTGAGAAAATATTTTTTTTATTTTCCTGGTTTTTGTGTTCAATGAACTGGATCTGTGGCTAGATATTAGTGTTAGCACAGTGTCTTTCAATGTTCTTATCAGACAATCAACTACTGGTAACTTGTAACACTGTTTCTAATTATCAGTATGTTGAGAATTTTCACACCCTTTATAACATGTAAATGTTACTCCTTATACATGCCTTTTGTGTACAGATCAGGCCTATAAAACATGCCAGAATTTGTACCAACAGTGTGAGCCTGCAACTTCATGCCAATATTAATGTACATTCAGTTGTATATTGCCATGTACTGTGCTTTCTAGTATAGCAAAGTACAAACAAACAACTTTCACTTAATTAATTAACAAATCTTGTGTAATGCATCAGATGTTTTAATTACTGTTTTCCTGCTTGAATGAAAAGAGGTGGCCACCTTTGGGATTCATATTTCGTAGGCTTCATGTGGCTCTGTTCTTATTATTTACCCACATTTATCTCCTAATATATTTCAGGCAAGGTTCATATCACCGTTTTGTGAGAATGAAGATGACAAGCCAGAAGAATCAGTGCCTTTCTACCTATTATGTATGAAGAAACAAAAACCGCAGCCCTGCATATTAAGGGCCTAGCTGTGAAAGTTTTCGTTTTATCAGACAAAAAATTTGAACTGTTTGCATATAAAGGGAGTCTTTGACTAACCAAAAGGGGACACTGCTCATTTCTGCCACTAGACCATTTTTAAACTTGCAAAGTGTTTATCTGCCTTCTGTTGAAAGAAGTTCTTATTCAGGTTCACAGTTCTACTTGAGAGTGTGGGCATAATCAATAAGCAGGACCATAGTGGTTTAACTCTGGTCAGCAACTATGCACAACATAGCCACTCATTCACTCCCTCACTCAGAGGATCAGGGAGAAAATCAGAAGAGTAAAAGTGAAATAACTTATCACTTAAAGACATAAAGACACTTTAATCGGTAAAGCAAAAGCCCCCAACACAAGCAAAAACCCTGAGGAATTCATTCAGCATTTCCCATGGGTAGGTATGTGCCCAACCATCTCTAGGAAGGCAGGGCTCCAAAATGCCTTGCAGTAACTTGATAAGTCATGCACCATCACTCTGAATGTCCCTCTTTCCTTCTTCTTCCCTCAGTTTTCTATGCTGAGCATGACACCATATGGTGTGGGATATCCCTTTGTTCACTTGGGGTCAGCTGTCCCAGATGTGTCCTCTCCCAACTCCGTGTGTACCTCGAGCCTGCAGGCTGGTGGGGTGGGGTGAGAGGCACAAAAGGCTTTGATGCTCTGTAAGCACCACTCAGCTGCAATGAAAGTATCCCTGAATTATCAACACTGTTGATACACAGCACAAGTCCAAAATAAAGTCCCACACTAGCTACCATGAATAACATGAATTCTATCCCAGACAAAACCAGTCAGAAGAAAGATGACATTCACTGTCCTAGTCTAGCGAAATAAAAAAGTACATTTGGGAAATTTCCCGTTGTGCTTAGTGCTTCATAAATTGTCCCTCCTTTAAATTCTTCTGCCACTTCTGTTCTAATGAATGTACATGGGATAGAAAGACATAGTAATGAGCATGGTTTATTCCATCAAATCCAAAACAGGTGTATTTGTATTTCCATAATGAATTACATCTGTTCGTAAGAATCTTTTGAGCAACTTTCTTAATATCAAAATATTTATTATTTACTCACAAGATTTCAGGAAATCAGTGTCCAACATAACCACACTCCTGTATAACATTATACAGCCACAAGCAATCAGGAACACAACACAAAGTTCACTTTTCAGTCATGTTTTGTGATGATCTCTTTACTCTTATACAGTTTTCTCTGGTAACAGAATAACTTAAATTGGTAAAACTTTTCCCCAATATACCCTAGCTATATTGATAGCAACTGTCATTCATTTGTATACTAAAAGAGAAGAAAAATTGTACTGTAATTATGAAAAAATGTCCTGCAGTGAAATTATATGTACATCTCAGCCTTAATCCAAGTTCAGTCTAGTAGGAGCTATGAACTTCTTTTCTCTTTTTAATGGTTCAGTAGTTTGAGACATCAAAGTACCTGTTACTGTTCACTAGAACATTAAACCACATATGGACAATATAACATTGAAGACAAAAAATGAGGGTTTAGGGACATGTTTTACCAATACTGTAAAGGTAGATTTTGTTGGCTTTTTTTCAAATTGAGTTGCATTATATCTTCAAAATCAGTATCTGAAAAGTTAACGTTATAGTGATCAATACTTACCTGGAAAAAAGAATATTTTACAAGGATAAAATAATGAAAGGTTCTGGAATTATGAATTTTCTTTGACAGAGGACAGAGATTAGTATTGGACTTTGATTACTAAAACGTGTGCAGTAGAGTGTTGTCTCTGTTGATTTTGTGTTATTCATATGTGTATATGGGCTACAACATGTAATCAGAGCAGAAAAGGAGAAACTAAACTGGAGCCAATTGATTATTAAGATTGAATGATATGGGGCAAAATTCAGTTACTGCCCCTTTGCTCAACAGGTAAAAGAAGTCAGCAAAAATCTTATAAAAAGTCTAAAACTTACCAGTAATTTCCATTATTTTCCCCCATTTTTTTCCTTGCCAACAGAAGAGTTATGACCCATTTCGCTTTTACTGATCATCTTCATCACCACAGATGAGAGTGAATTCCATGAACTATAGTTCAACAGGAATGTGCATCACTCTCATGAACATCAGACATGGCCTCATGTGATCCCTGGAATGTAAAAGTAGGGCAGCAGGGAGTAGGTAAGATATTTCCTTATGTATACAAGATAAGAGAGATATAAAATACATTATCTCAGGGAAATGTCTGCTATTTAAAATTATTAGGGTAGGGGAAAGAATCTTAATATGTTGTTAGAGTAGGAGAAAATGTTTTTGAAGGAAAAAATAAAGCATTAAATTTACTTCATTTTGAAAAAAAAATTACAGGGAAAGGATGTCATAATACTTTAAAAACACTTGAAGGTGTGTTTATAAACTATAATCTAGAGTAAATGCATAAGAAGGAGCAAAAGTCTGTAAACTGAAGTAAAACAACCAAGAATTAGAAATATGTGAACTTTATTTTAAAATATTACTGTAGCAACACTGAAGTTGTAATTTAACCTAGGTTGTTGATCTCAAATACAGTTTGGGTGAAAGCTGAAAAATCATCATATATCTCATATCGGACTTTAATGGCCCTTTCTGAGTTTAAGCTATATGAATATTGTAATCAAACTCTCCAAATTAATTTCTTTAAAAACACATGCAAGGCCTTGTTGGCAATGATAAACTGAACTCACACCCAAGTACATTGAAATATGTTCCTGAAGGTGTCTCTTTAAAGTCCTCCCACCAAAAAGACAAAGCAAAATAAAAATAAAACAAAACAGTTATCTATTCCCAACTTGATTTCCAGACATATAAATTTAGACGTATAAAATTTCAGTATTAATTATTTTTATTGTGTAACTGGCTGTAAACTACTGAAATAGACAGTAGTCAAGAGTAAGCAGTTGAGGCAATATAATAGGGTTATTTTGTCACTTCTGTTAGGATGTGTTTTATTATGGCAAAAGAAGAATGTTCAAAAAGTTGTTAAAATATTAGAATTATTTGGTGTACTTAAGAAACCTTGGTTAACAGAAAAACTTCATTCAGAATGTAGGCTGGCTATAGTATATCTTCAGTTAGAATATTGAGTACGTCTGAACAAAATGTCAACATGTAATTTTTGAGTGAATGAATGTAAATTTTTACCTTTGAAAGAAAAAATTAATTTAAGTAATATAAAACTAATTTTAAAACATTTAAATAAAATATTTTTCAACCATACTTTAAATTATAATGATTTTAATAATTTCTTTTTATACTAATTGTAGCTTAAAGAGGCAGTTTATTCACTAATATAAATACTGAGTTTATTAGTTTTCTTCAAAAAAAAAGTAGCAATGAAGTGACTAGAATTTTTTATTATATTTAATAATTTATAGCATTGTAGTTATGGAGAGGCATACAAAGCTGGATATAATAAAAACTCTCATTGTTTCATACCGTTTAAGGCCAGAAGGTTCAATAGATCATCTAATATGACCTCTTGTGTATCACCTGAGATAAATCCCCAGTGAATCCCAACTCAGTCATGTACAAACTGTGCACAAAACTGCTTTCATTTTTGGGGGGCTTAACTGAGTGGTTTTCATCTAATTACACAATTATTTCCAATTAACTCAGTAAGTTTCTTTGTTTTACTCTAAAACTTCTGGTTCTGTGGAGGCTGGAGTCTGACTTGCTGTGAAGGTGGCTCTTTCTGCACACAATGTTACATTTTAAGAAAACTGGAGTAGGTTGTTTGCAGTGCTGTGGGTCAGGGCATAAAGCCAAAGTGGATTCTCACTCTAAGCACTATTCAAACCAGTTTTGATCATATTCAGTACTTTATTTTTCTTGAGTTGTAGAGATAATGAAATCACAATGCCTGTTCCCATGATACATAATGGCAGCAAGGGCATGGGTTTCAGCACATTTGCAATCTCTGCATGGACTGTAGACCTTCCTTCTTTTTGGGGTTTTCTCAGTACACTGAGCCTATAGTTCAGCCTCAGTATCTTCATCAGATTTCATCCATTGCCAAGAAAGTTTTCCAGAACAATTCTGCACCCTCTACTTGTTTGGTGTCTTGGCCTTCAGATGGTGTTAAGCTCCTAAAAAGCTACAAAACAGAAATATTTTTGGAATGGAATTGCGGGTGTGTTTAGATGAGGAGTAAGATAACATTTGATGCTACAAAAGGATACTAAATTCTGAATTTAAGAAATCTAGGGAAAACTGTTTGTCAGAATAGTTTTGTATGCTGCAAACCCTTTTTTGATGTACCTGAACAAAACTACATTTCTTCTGTCTTGTCTGAGTCTGTCCTAGATGATAATGTGTTTGCTACTTGTGCATTTACTGGTATAAATAATCACTATTATGTATTGATATCTTCTCATACACTCTCCTAAGATTATGGTGGAGAAATTACAGTAATATGAACAAGGCTCTAATCAGAAGTAGCCCATCTTCATCTTTTGAAAGATTTTTCTTTTTAAGGATGTGGCCTTTGAATATTTTTTTTCAGTGGGAGCACCTATGTATTATGGAACTTTCTGGGGCTGATTAAGTGTTTATAATCTGTCATTTTCATCTTTCCTGCTCTTCCATGGCTTACTTTGATTTCTCCACTATGTTAAAAAAAAGCTCTAAAAACAGATTTAACAAATTGCAAATAGACTTGTCTCTTAAGGTCTCTCTTATAAAGTTACCTGTGAACTCTTGCATTTAATTGATGTGCAACTAAGTCTGTACAAAGACAGAAATGTGTACAGACCAATTGGCTTCCTTAACAGTGTATTTTGTGCTCAATATTCGTCTTCCTAATTTTTCAGCTAGACCTGAGTGACTGTAAATCTGGCGGACCATACTCTAAAACTAGAGAGTAAAACTGGTAAACAGTAGTCAGCACACTAATTTTAGGACAGGAAAGAAGGAATTCGTAAATATTGTGATGACTTACAAAATGAGTACTAGATGTAGTAATTTGGCTTGTTACATGACGCTAGATTCAAGAAAGCAAAGAAACCATCATTTAGGGATCTAGGACTAAATTCTACTTTTGGTTTAAGCAGCTAGATTCAAGTGACTTATTTAGACAAGGATGTTATTAGACACTTTGAATGGCTTAGTGCACTGAAAACCACTGGGAATACAACACCATATAAAATGTAATATTTATGCAGTCAGTAGATTTTTCTGCAAAAAATATGGAAATAAATAAATGGCTTAGCATGCTGCACAATGTGAAAGTGATTCTGAATTGGAGTGTTGGACTAGAAGACCTGCCTTGAATAAAAATAAAAGTCAGTTTGTGCATATGGACATGTTCACACGGACATGTTGACAATATTTACTGTAGATTTTCAACTTGGATATCTATGCTATGAAGTCTTCTAAAGTTCTATACAATGCTGATGGAGAGAGCCATCTCCAGAAGAGCAGTACAAGATTCTATTTTCGTACTCTTAAGGGCACTTCCTGAATGAGTCTTTCTTTTCCACTGACTGCACAGAAAACTTAGGCGCATGAATTAGATGAATTGACTACACCTGGAAAAGCTAAAGTTTTTATTGCTGTTATTATAATTTCATCAAGTGTGTAAATGATCAGTAACGGTTGTAGAGATTCTCACACAGGAGAACAGAGATGATGGTCAAAACATGTTGATCTTTGAAACAATTTTATGCTATTCACAAGTAAGAAGGTAGGAATTATTTATTTAGGCTAGATGAGCTTGGCTTCTTTGTGAAGTTTAATTTTTTTAATAGGCTATCAACAAATTAAATTTTATATAATTTTTATATAAAATTTTAAGATTATTTAAAACTAAGAAATGCTACTAGTGGCCACAAAGAACTCAAAAGAAACTTAATTCTAATGTTTTATTACCTTCAGTTGTAGAAAATCTATGGTCTAACCGAATTTGCAACCAATAATTCAAGGGATAAAGTATTTTGCTCAGAGGACATTCTTCTTACTTTAGCATCAGTTTGAGAGCTGACACTCAAATTAGAAACCTATGCAACAGTGTCAGTATCTAAAAAATACTAACACACATAAAAATTAATTTCTTGGTCTAGATTTCTAGTGTAATGTACCACAACCATACAGTATATAACTTCCACATTTCTTGTATGTGAGGTTCTTACAAAATCTGAAGGGTAGTAGACATTCTTTAGCATTCAAGTCTACTTGCCTGGGTCCCTGAACTGAAATGTCTCCTTAAAGTTTATTTCTTAAGCTTTCTTATGAAAAAAGGTGCCTTCTATCCATGGTTTGGAGACTTATTTCCCACAAGGTTGAATGCACCCCAAGAGAAAAAGGAACTGAAGCCCTTATGATGTCAAATGTAAAGTGTGTGCTCACCCACACTTTAGATTAAGTGGGCAAAATTCTGAACTGCTTTAAAGAATGTTTGTGCGGCTATCTTTATTAATAGTTCTCAGGTAGCTAGATGCTGCCTGAAACTCCAGACTGCCAGGCTTGGTCCCTGTAGATGTCCTAAACAGGCTGTCCTGCCTGGCTTGGAAATGCTGCTATCAACAGTCTTGGGCCCACTCACAAGTCTGCGCATAAAGCAGTGACAAGGATAGTGTTTTCTCTCTGTGGATTGCACCTTAAAAAATACAGCAAACAATGTATTTCCTCATGAAAGTTAATTTCCATTAGCTGAAGCGTTTGAGGTCTGTAATCTGACCTTTATGGTTACAGCTCACTCGAGAATCACATAGGAAAATGTGAATAAATTGAGTACCCAGGTAAAGTTTGTGCAATAACTTGACACTACAAAATGTACTTACAGGTACACTTGCTGTGTACATAATAGTTCTAGTGTTGACTTTTAACAGCCCTACTTGGTGACAGCTGTCTGTTTAAGAATTTGGCATTGTATAATTTGGGACTGAAGATGATAGAGCCATGTGTGAGAGATGTTGGTTGTGTGTGTGTTTAAGTGGAGAACTGTGCCTCTGTAAGCTTCAAAAGGTCAGAACTTGATTTAATAAACTTTTCTTCCCAGAAAACAAGCTTTCTTCTTGAATGTGTAACATTGTTAGAAAACTGCATGTCTGGAGACATTGCTAATAGGCTTGTGAGACCTTTTGCTCTATCCAATGCTGTCTTGAATAGTCATACCGGATCTGGTCTGAATAAGCCAAAATACTTAAAATGTTATTTCCTGATCTGTATGCTTTAGATCACTTCTGCCTTCTGTAGTACCCTTTACAAAGGTGCAAAGCTGCTGATTTCCATATCCTTCAAGAGTCTCTGTGCTTCACTCTAGCATATCATTTTATCATTGATCTAGTAACACCCTTGTTGGTTAACCCCTCTCTATCATTTCTGCTTTTGCCACATAGTTGTTCTTCAGTCTGCAGTAGCAGCATGACAGCACAAAACATCCTACTCATAGTATTCCTGATGTTTTCTTAGGTCATGATGCCTCTGAGACAAGGTGATTTTTTTATCCACTGGAAGATATTGCCCTCAAGTCCTTGGATGGCAAATAGGACTTAAAGAATTTTCTGGTATGAAGCTTGCCTTTGATAATCTCTGATAAAATACCTATCTTCTTGCTCATTGGAATCTGGCCACTCTCAGCTTTTATAGCTTCATAGGCACTTGAGATGAGAAGTAATTGCTGAAGTGGTAACCACAAGAAGCTACATGCTGCTTTACATATCATGGATTTACATGTCATGGTTCTTAATTTTGCCAATTTAATACTAATTCACAGGCCTGTGCCTTTAGCAATGGATAACGCTTCCTACCTGTTCTAGAATGCATAAGAATATGATCATGGGTGCTTAGATCAGTTACATTGTCTAAATAAATAACAGCCACATATTCAGGATTCCTAGATTTTCTTTTTCAATGAGCTCAAAAAGAATCTTTTCCTTCTGAAGCAAGGTCTATAGATGGATATTGCCTATGGATGCGTAAGACCCTTAGCACTTCTACTTTTATAACTTACATTTAGATCTAGCAAACTAGTACTCAAAATTTTGTAGAGACTTCTGTTGCTTTATAAGGGAAATGTGTAATATGCAAATGCTGTGCCTTGCTGCAACCTCTATAACCTCGGCTAAGTCAAAGATGAGGCCTTTTTATAAAAAAAGCCCTATTTAAAACACAGTCTAGGAAGCTATTTCAGGATATCTTCACAACGCTTAATGATGGATTTAGATTCCAGGAGAGAAAGACTTATTGATATAGCCCTTTACCAAAGTATTAATCAAATATAAATTAAAACATTATGATTACCACACTGATGTGCAATGTTGCCTTTTCTCTTGCTTGTTCTCAAGTTGCTCCAGACTGGTGACCAAGGCAATGGCCATTTGAACCATTATAGAAACTCCAGAGGAGGGGACTGGAAAACTGGGCAAGAGGAGGACAGAAAGCTAGACCTAGTCTGTTTCTACTATGTGGTTTGGTCCCATTGGACATGTCCTTATGTTTCACATTCTACTTGATCAAAGTCTTTCCTCAATCAGATAGAGATATATGAGATGCCAATTATTTTGACATGTATTACTAGGGGCTAAAATACATCTATCCCCTATTAGGTTAGCCTGGAGTGCAATAAAGCCTAGTCTGGACCTCAGATTCCTCTTTCAGCATGCTCATTGATTTGCAGATGACAGGACAGTTTGAAGAAGTGCTGAAAAAATCCACCTCAGCTTGACCCATCTTGAACTGATGCTTTTAAGTACTCATGAAGATCCTACATCCTTGATATGGAGCAGGAGGAAGGGACTAGAGTTAATTAATGGTACCACATATCAAACTCTCCATAGTCTCAGTGTTTAATAACACTTCCAAGATACTTGCGGGATTATGAACAGAAGAGGAACTCAAAACAAACTGAAGGATGCTCTTGCATGTAGTGAAATAGGCAGATACTTTCCTGGGACAAGAGCTGGTACAATGGAAAGGTCCAGGACATCTTTTTGAATGCCACATTTAAGATTAGGGGTGTGCGAAAAATAAGCATGCCTGGATGTGAGCTGGAAAAAGACAACTTACAACTGGCAGAGCCACAAATTTCACAAATTTTGAGAACCTTGGACTGTAGTTTTTTTTTTTTTCTTTTTGCATAACATATCAGTAAACTAGATCTCAAATTTGATAGTGATCTTCCAATGAGATGATTTCTGATGATGGCCTCCAAAGTTTTATTTGCTTCTTACATTGATTCAGGGATGTGTTCAAGCGCCAGCAAACTATGTCTACTGAAAGAGAGAGAATAATTCATAAAGTTATGTAAAATATCACATAAAAATTTGAGCAGAATGTAGCCACTTTGGCGTTCTGACAACTACCATGCAATTTTAATAGAGACAGTCTTGATGCTATATTGAAACTCCCCTGGTCCCCACTGAATTCGATGATCACTTTTGCATCATGGTAACATGAGAAATTTAAGTCAGAGAAGTGAAATGATTATTTTTCGAGCTTATAAGCTAGTTTTACTTGGATAGATTTTCCTTGGGTAAATACCTTGACTAAATTTCAAAGTCTGGTTTCAAACTGAGCTATATTAGAGTTTAAAAATATACCTCATATGTTAAGAACTGTTAACACGCATAAGATATTGCCTGCTTCTCTATGATAATAGAACTAAACCATTGAATAATTATTGAATAACTTAGATATTGTTAAGGAAATCCTATTCATTAAGAGTAGCTCTTATACTATGTATCACCTTGCTCAATGAAAGACAAAACCAAGGAGTAGTCATTGTTACAAATGGACCATCTTACAAAGAGGATGAGAAGAAATAGTGATGCTTTTTCCAAGAGAAAAGAAGATGGAACTTAATCTTTTTCTCAGGAAAATATTAGTAAAATATAAACAAGATAATGAAAATAAAGCTAAAAATAGAATTCTTCATAGGCTAAATGATCTAAATTATTAATATATATGAGAAATTCTGTGGTGCGAAATGACAAGAACAAAAAAGTGTTCAAATGATGTATTGGGAAGATTTCACATCACTAAATCAGACTGAAAAAGGATAGGAGAATTATTAAAGTAAGCTAGATTTAACTAAAATGTTTAAAGTCAATATCACTATTATATATATTATTATTGCTAGCATACAAAAAATCAGATATAAAACATGAAGGGAGAACTTCCATCTTCTAAACAGATTTGATTTTAGGTTTGGAGATGTGAAGAGAAAAAGGAAAATATGACTGACTGGATGTTGCCTGGTATATAATCAGCATGTATCGTTTCTTTCAGAATGTAAATGTCAGGAGACTGGAGGAAAGGTGATAATGTGGGATGGAATTTTGCAAAGTTTGGAATTGTTTGGCAACAGCTTGTGCAAATCAAACATTTTTGAAAATAAGTACAGGTTTGTGCCTCTTCCCTATGTGAAATCCTAAGCACTTCCATGAGATGCTAGATCTGCCTGTTTTTTAAATAGAAATGGAAATTTGACTGAAAAGCCTTCATAAACTTGCCAGGTAGTTCTGTAAGATCTCTTGAATAGATCTACATTGAATGGGCCTCAGTAATCACTCAAACCATCAAATCACTTGACTTGTATCATGGCCCTGTGGGGCCGGAGACCAAAACACATGAAAACTCTCTAGAGGAGAATTTGATTTGCAAAAGAGTTGGAGTAAAACAACTGTATGGATCCTGTTTAAAATTTGTTGCAATGATGATTCACACTAATGAAAGATTTATCTGTCATTATGGCTATGTGGCCATACTTAGGATTGAACCCTAAGAGTTAGAAAGGTTGATAGTGGAGTTACATAATGAATATTAAATACAGAATATTTCTATGGAAGACCAGTACTGAAAAAAATCAGGAGTCTTCACAAGGTACAATATCTATTTATGTATATATAAATCTATGTATCAACTGGAGGTTGGACTAGATCACCCTTCCAACCCAAACTCTTCCATGATTCTATGATTTTATGATATTAGGGCCTTTGATGGTTACCTTCATGTACTGAAAGAAAATATATCTTCAAGGAGGGCATTCAATGAAGATTAAAGATGGGATTTTAAAAAAATCAGCAATTGTCTTAGTAGAAAGTGGTGATATTGGTCAGTATTGAAATGACCTGGACAGTGAGGTCAAATGGTATTTGGGAAGAGTAGAAATTTTTAGACCTTGTTTAAAGTCCTTGAGGATCAGTCTTCAGATATACTATGTGGTCTTGTGGTCACAAAAACAGCATAATTTACTCGTGATACAAAGAGTATTACATTTTGCTAAGAAAAATACCAGTCATTAAAAAGACAGAGATATCAAGTTCACAGTAATTTTTTCAGAAAATATGCAAATATATGGGTCTGTGAATTTAATATATCTAAGGAATACTGGTGTTTATTACTTGAGTTCATTTTGAATTTTATTTCAGTTTTTGAGTAACAAGATGTACAAACACAAAGGCCTGGTACTACTGGAAAATTTGGCTGAACTTAGATGATGGAAGCAATTCAGAGATAAACTTTATTCGGCAAAGATGAAACATTGCAAATTTTCTTCATACTATTGGGGGAAAAAATATTATTCTAGTGAGAATTTTTTTATTCTCACCATCACAAACATGAAGAAGATAGTAACAAAAAATATGTAACCTAAGAATTTTTCTCATCTTGTGCTAAACTCTGCATCTCGACTATTCCTCATAGGATGCCTCTGTAATCAGTGGAGAGAAAAAGAAAATTTAGGGGGTAATTTGTCTCATATAATGTATAAATTGCTGTAGAGATGAGATGATAATGACCTGAAAGTGTGTATCTCCACTTATGGAAAAAAACAGACATAGATGACTCTATTCTTCTTCAGTCCCTTATAGCTATACCATGATCATGGCTTCAGCTCCTGAATGTTTGATGGTATTTCTGCAGTATAAATATGTATTCCAGGAAGACAGAATCAGATACTTTCTGATAATGATGAGACTTTTCTTCTAATTTTGTCTCATAAATTGTCTAGTAATTTTCTAATAGAAGTATCTAGTTTTAGATACAGGACAATGTGAACACTATTCTTTGAAGCCAGGAATGGAAATTAGTGTAGTAGTATGTTTAGTGTAGTCACATTGAACTATACATAGAAGCTGTCTGGAAATCCTGAAGGGTCTTGGTTCTAAAAACAAAACATAAATTTATGAATTCAACAACAACAAAAAACCAAAATAAAACAAAAAAAACCCCAAACAAATCAAACAACCTTATATTAAGTTTCATCTTTCTTGTGCATAGAAGTCTTTATAGATTCAGTGAAATTTCATAAACTTTGAAGCAGAGGCTATCAGTATCAATTTTGGGTGGTCTTGTGCAGAAGTAATTAATAGAAATCAAGAATATACATATGTGTGTAGAAAGAGAGAGAGAAACTCAGGAGATGCAGAAGAGCGAAACGAGTCTGGTAAAGAAATAAAATATTTTGGTTATTTAAATAAATCAAACCAGCTTTATCCTGGGGGCAAGATGTAAGATAGATAGTAGAAGAACACAATGAAGTTGAATATAGACTTATTGAGATGTCCCAAGCAGAACCCTGACATTTGATTAATTTTAAGTATAAAACTTGAATTGGATTTTAGAACAATGGTGTTGGGACTGAATATGAATATTGAAAAACAGTATGGAGATATCAAAAGCACAAGAAAGGAGCTTGAACTCTACCTGAAAAAGTACTAGGTATTCCAGGATGGAGAGATATCTGAGGGCAGGCAGTGGGGGGTGTTTTCCTATGCATAGTCACTCTCGCGAATATATTGCCAGGTATAACATTGAAAACACAAATAAGAATTATTTTAGCTGTAAGTTCTTTGGGGCAAAGGTTGATTCTTCTTATTTTTTTGTACCATGCCTTGACTAACAGGTGTTTATTTTTGTATGCAAATAACAGCAGAATTCCTTACAGAGTTATATATGTATATATATATATATATATATATTTATATATATATATAAAAGAGTGACCTATAAAATGGACAATTCAGATAAAATTCCAGCCTTTACTACCGCCTTACCCACTCACATTTCCTGAAGGATATAACATACTCTCTTATTTTACTCCACAGTTTCTGCACAATACAACAAGGCATTTGTGGTAAGATACATATCTCAAAGGTTTGGAGTTAGGGAATAGATTCAAACTATTCAGATTCAGTGTTGGTCTGTAAAATTGGTTGGAAATCTCATGTGAGAACTTTGTTCTCAAGAGATTTCTGGTATTGTCTTCTGTGAATCAGATCATAAATACTGCAAGAACTTTTTTTTGTTTCAGACATATTTCTGCAGTTCTTTTCTCACAAGATAATTAGAAATATGGAACTGCCCATAAATGAATAATAATGAAAATAAAAAACCAACAAGATATTTGAGAAAGTTTATAAAAATCAGCTTGAAATTTAGGTAAGGACTCAAAGACTTTCTGTTTCTTTTCACTGCTGCTTGCTTACTGAAAGCAGTGCATCCTCATCTTTATTCACAATTCACATGTGTTGCAGTACATCACTAATGCTCCATCTTTATGTATATGCCATCAGTTTATCAAGGTTTTAATTATATAACTTTCATGTTGGGCTTGTGATCCTCTCTTTGTGTCTTTCAGAGCAGTTCTATTCAATAGCTTTTGATCTGCTAGGAGCTGAAGGACTGAGTTGCCACTGATGCTGTTTGCCAGCAGCAAAGGAAACTTGGATATGGTCTGACCATGAAGACTGATAGGCCAGAAGATATTAAGCTCCCGCCAATTTCTATTTTCTCTTTCAAAGATTGCTAACCTCATCTCCCCAGGGACTGCAACTGCTGCCAGCCTTTAAACCAGCGGGAGTAATATCTGTCTCTAATTCATAATTACTAAGTCTCTGTCACAATGAGCATTGTTGATGCTTGCCTTTATTTAATTAGTGAGTATGTGTATTTGTACTGGTGAGAAGTACAACTGAGAGGAAACATAAGCTCATCACTTTAAAGTTATCCTTCTATTACTGTTTTTCCTGCATCTTCCTGTTGTTATATCTGTAATATAGAGCAGATCATTACCAGTAGCATTAATAAGATTCAATGCTGTGCATATTTTTCAACAAAATTTGTATTGCAAAAGAAACAAGGATAGCACCTTGTAGAATTGAAACAGACAGTCTGCCCCTGGATTTTTACCTCTTCCCTGTGCCTACTCCCTATTATTAATGTATATTATTACTTCAAGTATGTCAGAAAAAGAGACAAACAGTCAGAGGCAGAAATTTCTCCCTAATTCACTCTGCCTAGCCAGCAAAATGTAACACAAAATTATTCAGGGGAAAAATACAATTTTCTGTCATATCTGCCATACACTGATAACAAAGCTACAGGCTAATATGTTTTGATATTTTTGTCACTCGTTTATCATGTGACCTTTCATGCTATCATTAATACAGCTGAGGGACAGAGCAGATACACTGAAATAAGGGTGTGGGGAAGTCAGATTGCTTCTCTAACAACTAATGGTCAGTCACAGCAATTTATGCTTTTCTTCAGTATAGCACTGATGGAAGAAGAGAAATTGTTATTAAAATTTGATATTACTGTCTAGGCTCTGCCATATAGAATTTGCAACTTTTAGCTATAATGGGAATACTGGGAGGGGGGAGGTTTAATAAATTTCCCTTTGAATTATGATATTAATACAATACAACATGCTTGCTCAGATATTCAAAGGATATACAAGTGGAAAAATCATAGTCAGGACGCTTTAACTCTGCATATTAGTCAGAGTCCAGAATTGTTATATCTAAGAAAAATATTTTAATAATATGGATGCAATCATCTTATATTGGCTCAATTAAAGCAGTTGCGTTTTTTCATTTCTGTTTGTTGGTTTGTTTATTTTCGAAATTCCAGTTACCAATCATGTTGCGTAGTATTCGGCAATATTTTCAGGACATCCAAGAAAGTGCAATGTGTCTTTTTTTATGTCTGTGTGTCTTTTATGATAAATGATACCTGGGTTAAATTTGCATTCAGCTTTACACCATTTCTGACAATAGTCTAGCTTTTTATGTTGCCTGTGGAGTCTGGTTTGTTAAAATTCCAATATAAAACTAATTTATATTTGACATTAATGAGTTAAGAAATGTTTTATACAGTACATCAGAGCTGAGAGAGAACTTTACAGCATTCTAGTAAAGCGAATTACTGCTGAGTAGAACCATTATGTTAAAAACGAAAAATCTTTCACTAATCTAAGCTGCTTGTCCTTTCAAAATCCTGTGATTTTTAATGTTTATATTAAGAAATAACTGAAAATTTAACAGACTTATTTTTTCTCTTTTACATTCTATAAGGGAATTGTCATTTGACTAGTTAGAAGGGATCTCTTTCATCAGCGTGCATGTCTGTGCCAGGTCAGAGTAAATCTTTATATTCATTTATAAAACAATATTAAAATAGTTTTACTATATCAAACATTAAATAATGTTTTTTTTGAGAATGACTTCTTTGAGCAATATTTTTAAATGCACTAGGAAATGACCTTTACATGTGAAAAAAATAAGTAAGGATGAGCTTTAAATAGAAGGATTTTTAAATAGGTCCCAGAGAGAGCCTTGTAGACTTGAAATGAATCTTTTTGCATTAGATCTGATTGCACAGTGAAAGTTTAAATTTGTTATTACAAATGTAAAGACCTGATTTCCAGAAAATATATGCAAATTAATAATTCAATTTGCCAAAATAAAAGTTGACTTAAATTTGACTACTTCTGTCAGTAAATTTACACATGTTTGCAGAAATGAACCCTAAATATATTCATGAAAACAGAGGATGCATTAGCACTACTTAGAAGTATGATTTGATGATTTCATTACTTTGCATTTTGTAAACAAGCCCATAACATGTATTTTTAAACACTTTTGGTCCATTTGTAGTCAAATGGACTGCATACTCTACAGATGTAAATGTTTCTTTATACATATATGCATATATGCATATAAAGTGAATTATATTTAATTTCTTACTGTCTGATTCGTGTGTATGGGTAGTAATCTCAGATAAATAAAAAGCCTGTTTAAGTCCTGCAAACTTTTAAATCTTCCATATAATATAGGAGATAAAGGATTTTTAACTTTTGGTGCCTCTGTAACAATGTTCTTAAGAATATTCTCACTGTAATATTCTCACTTCTAATTTTCAGGAATTAATAATAATGCTTCCTGAAGCAATTAATAAGAAAGAATAGATGCAGGAATAATGCTGGTAATACAAAGATTTAAAAATTATGTAAACCCATAATAAAATATTATTTATGTTGTCAAAAGACACCTGTAAATACGCTAGTCAAGTGCAGAAAAA
>VXBQ01012690.1:645603-654932 GCA_013400175.1 Phainopepla nitens
TTTTAATACTGTTGGGAATATAATTTATGTAAGATAACAAACAGTATTGGGGTTTTTTGGGGTTTTTTTTTTGGTTTTTTTTGTTTTTTTTTTTAGTTTGGACAATAATGTGGTGGACTACTTACCACTGAGAGTCTCCAAAGTGGAAGAGAATGACTTTCTTTTCCAAGTCCTTCAAAATTTTTTTGTGTTTCAGAACAATACAATTTTGAGTGAGAGCAGGCATTACTCTACCTCATTTTGCTTCCTGTTGAAAGTCGAAGAAGATTTGAATGGACTGCCTGGCCTTATTTCTGTTTCTCTTTCACTATTAAAGCCTTCTTCAGTATCTCACAACCATGTTGTCACTATGTATGCTCAATCCTATTCGTTCCCCTTGTGAATCTGACGTATTGTCAAGTCTTGTTTTTTAGATTTAGTGGTCTAGCCACCACACTCATCTGAAGCCAGAGAAATAATTTTGGGGTTGGTGTATTCTGGGTTTCCCCTCCCCTTGCCATACTTATAGGACATTGTTTTTAAAGTGGAAAGAAATTAGATGTTTGAAAACAAGAAATATTCATTCCTGTTGTGACTTATTTTCAGCGTCAGGAACTGACTAAATCTGAAAGGGTCATCTTTTAGAGGAAAACATGATTAATATTCTCAATATTTTGATAGCTGAACTTTTAGCCCATAAAGAGAGAGGACTGTAAGTCTTTGCAGACTAAGAAACATCTCATCTCTGCTTACAGAAAAAAAAAAAAAAACAAGATGATTCAGAGGTGGACTGAGACCTGAAGATTACACTGAATAGAGCCAGCTCTGATTTATTGTTTATATCAGATGATGCCATTTAACCCCATGCTGGACACAATACAGAGCTTGATATTTTGGGTTGAGAGGGGAAAAGTGGATTGTGCTGCCCAGTCTCTCACTGTCTAGTGCCTCCATGTTTAGTAAATTAACATCTTTAAATCTATGTCTATCTGTATTTCTTGTACCTTGTGCATTTTGTACAAAAAGTCTCTGTTTCCTAGTTATTGTTACAGACTGTATCTAATGATGTGGAAATATGACAACATGAACACATGCACTGACAAATTATCCTAACTTTGACTCTTAAATAATATCATTTCTGAGTAAAATGTTCTGATTTTTCATCTGTGAACGTGGTTTTGATATTTAATATGCTGGAACTTAATTCAGAAGATGTAATATGGCAACACACTGTTCAAACAGGTCTCTACCAAAGAAAAATTATTATTGATGCCAATTATGACAATTTGGCTCAGTGTTTCAATAGCTGGAATATGAGCTAGTCATTTTATAGCCGAAAAAATTATCAGTGATAATTGACTGTGAGTCCTGAACAGGCAGCTTATTCAAGTTCAGTTCAGACAACAAAGGTGCAGAAGAGCCAAAGAGATTTAAGCCTTCAGTTCAATGTGTCATACCCTCCCTGACATCACTTTATTTTTTAACCATCATCCAATGGACCGTATAAGATATATAGGGGTTGATGGCTTTGGCTGCCGAATTTATGAGTAGAATCTCTTGCTGAATTGTCCCATAATTGGGTTCTTAAAATAGATTTTCTAAGGTAAGTGCAGTTGTTGTTGTGTACTTTATCCAAGTCCAGAATTTTTTTCATAAAAGTGAACCAGACATAGAAATTTAGAGGGAAAAGTATAATGGCCAGTGATTAATAGCGATCACATAGATTAAATGTCATAATTAGACTGGCAAGAAGACTAAAAGGCCAAAAAGGAAATAGAATTTTATGAAATTTCATTAATACTGGATTTAAGCCTTGCATTCCATCATACAAGCTGTTTATATATAGAAATATTGCAGGGTTAGATAATTTATTTTAATATTTTTTGCAAAGAAATTAAACTCTCTGTAGATGATATTTTTCTTTAATATATGAATAATAACTAATTTTATTATTAAAATAACTCAATTCTAGTAAAATCTTATGCCTAATTCACATTTGAATTTTTGTAATTACCTAGAAATTGTTACTTAGAGTTTAGATTTTAATTTCCTATTTATTCATTGTATGCAAAGCAGGTGAGGAATTTAATTTTAGGGAAAATAAATATTTTGAAATATTTTACTAATTTTGGTTTTAGTAAAGATATTGTTGAAAGCAATTCAAGTGAAAAAAAGAAATTATGTGCACAAAACTAAACCCAAAGAATGGAAAAGGTGGGCATTTTGACACAGATATACAAAGAAAACCTTGGTAACTGACATTACCAGAGTAGATAATCATGCCTACTCTGGTCATGGCACTTACCAAAGTCCTTGAAGTATATATCTGATAAACCTGCAGACGTGCTCAAAAAAATTACCAATGTATTTGGTATCACTTAAAATTTTCTGGTAATGTTAATTTCTTCCAATGCTTTTGTAACTGCTCATCTGCATTCAATGTCACTTCTGCAGGGTGGAATAGGAAAACGTACTGAAGTATAACAAAAGGAGGAGCTAAGAGAACAGAGCTAGGAGGAAAAAAAAGGCTTTCTGAATGTGAAGTGGACTTGATCTCTCTCAGGGACACTCCTCTCAACCCACTTTGTGTCAAGCAACCAGCATGGGTGAAGTTCTCAAGTTCTGCAGACAAACGCATCACACTCACATCCAAAGCCCTATAGTGGCATTCAATTGGTGCACCTGTATTTGAATTTTTCCCCTCAAAGTACCTGAAATAGACTAAGAGAAGCTTTTTTTTTTTCCTCTTCCCTTCCCCCTTCTCCATTTATCTTTTAATGGCATAGAGAGGGAAGAGAAGGGAGGAAGGGAGGTGACAACAGTAGGAGGGGGTTGCAGGCTCTGTAGGATTGCAAGCAAAGGTTCATTCATGTAGGTTTATTCCACACACACAAAAAAAGAGACTATTCAACCACTTTGAATAGATCATCATAACTGCTTGTCTGGTCAGCTTTCTCCTTAGAGTTTCAAGTTATAGGGGTCGATGTGTAATCTAGGGGTCTTGTCTAGCTGCCTCTATTAAAAAGTGCAGCACTCAATGCCAGCTGCACTAAGCGGGGTGCCTCTATCTGTAATAGTGCCATCAACAATTCTGAAGATGTACTTTGAGTGCACACAGGATAGACAGACAGTCTGATACAGCGCTGACATTTCCAGAGCTGGCCACAGCTGATTTTATGCTAAATACACTAATCTTTTGCATCAGTCCTTTAATCAGGAAGATATTCACCCATTGATATGCTCCTAGTTGAGGCAAATTAAGTTGGCTTTGATAGTCCTTTTTTCCCCTTCTGTAATAATTAGGAAACAATCCAGAGTTTAACTCACACAGCAGTACCAAAGGGTATTTTGAGGTAGGGTGTGTTCTGACATTAGTTTGTTAGATTTTTCTCTCTCTAGTTTTTGGGAAAAGAAGAATTAATTGTATTTCATCTGGTGATTAAATACAAGAAATACATTTATGACTCTGCTTATTTGTCTTCTATTTTTTTCTCAGTGGGATGTGTAGAAAAGGAAGACTGGTGCTAGAAAGTGCATTCCCTGTCTTGAAAGAGGGGAATTCTCTCTCTGTTTTGAAACAGGGAGGAACACGATAAAGTGGGCAGACTCTGAAGCTCCAGGAAGCCTAGTCTAGGTGTTGAGGATCTGGAGGCATTCCTTTTAAAGCAATGAATGTTGCTGTCCTTTGTCAGCATAGCTTCCTAGGCACATTTGTTACTGCTGGCCCCAATGCCCTTCTCATCTACTCACCTGGATAAATCTAAAAAGAATGGAGGAAACTAATTGCTGCTTGAATCAAAAAGTCTCATGTAAATTTGCTCTTTGTGATATATATCACAGACGCAGAATACGCTGTGCTCTTCTCTTTTCACATACCTCACATTTAGACTCAATGCACATTATTTACTTAATCATCGAGTGAAAAGCTGCCAAGGACAGATGTTAAAAGGGAGGAACACAATCACAGTTTTTCTTTTCCAGATCTCATTTCTGTTTTCCTTTGCTCCTCTCTCTTAAGGCTTAAGACTGTAAGCATCAGACCTTACGTTATAAAAGCTCTCAGGCTTGGAGGCTGAGAAGAATGTGGAAACTAATAATGACATGGCCTTCAGTGCTTTGTTTGCAGTGAACAGAAACAACAAAAGATTCTTCCAATGATCTAAGCCTGCTTGAAACACAGTGCCATTTCTTCCCTTGAGATGTGAAGCGAGGAGTGTATTGAGAGTATGTTCTTCCTTTTTAGACTAAGGTGTTTGAAGTCCAGGACAATTTTAAAACTTGAGCATCTCATCTAGATCCAAATAAATTTGGCTTTTCTCTGTGTCCTCCAGCCTGACAAGATAAGAGATAAGAACTCCAGAGATAAGAACTAAGGCAGTGCTGCAGCTAATAGCAGCAACCAAATACTACTGACCTTTATATTTTTCATGTTGATCCACAAGAACTTGGCAAGGCCAGGGTTTGGGGTTTTTTAAGGAACAACATCAGAGTAAAACCATGAAGTTTATTCTTCATAATATAATACTGAATTTGAAGCTTTAAAGGATCAGGAATGGGATTCTATAGAATTCTATAGTCTTCTGATTTGAAGACTGCATTTGTCAAGAAAATGACTGCTAGTCCCCAGTATGTTAGAAGGAGAGCCAAGCTTTAGGGAAAAAAAAATCTTGTTACTCTCTTAATTTCTGCCAGGGTTCATAGGAACTAGGGAAAGGAAAATACAGGTTACAGTAGCTTTGTCAATCACTCAAATACCTTCTCAGGCTTGTCTTCTATGTTTTCTCTTTGTTTTGCTTAAGTTCCCCACTCTGTTCTATGCAACTGTGTGCTTTTTGAAGTATAAAGAAGAGAAAGCTTCTTGTCCTTGTCATTAAGAACTCGCATAAATCTCTTTCCTCCTTACTAGCCACCTTTTTATTTTTACTGCATAGGTCTCTAACACTTTTGCTCTGCTATATTTTAGTGCTTTAATATTCTCTTTTCTTCTTTGTCTTCCTCAAACTGCTTGTCTGTTTCCTTCATTCACTTGCTTCTGTTATGTTTTGCTGTTCTATTAAATGGGCTCTACTTCTGTTGTTCTCCAACTTAAGGTCTGAACTAATAAACAAATATCTGTGCAGTGCTGAGTGGTCAAAAGGATAAATGCGAATATAGAATTAGACAATTCACAGGAATCCTTCTTAGCCACAAGCCTTATATGGTAGGTGCAGCAAAATAAATACAGGAGAAAAAAAAACCAAAACACAGAGAGAAAGAGCTCAAAAAGTGATGTGCTTTATGTACCACTTTGGAAAACTGCAGGAAAATCTCCCTTTTCATGCTTTTATTTTGCAGTGTTGTTGATTATTTGATCTTCCTCTTTGACAGAAGATATCACTTACTTAAAAAATATATTTTTAAAGTATTACTGCTCCCCCAGTATTACCACACAAAATAACATGGGAGTAGTTCATGGGAGTAGCTTTACCATTTACATCTTAAATAAATGTATTGTGCATCTCCTTTCAGATCACCCCCCTGTGAGAGAGATATCCAATAGCTGACTGGATTAATATTACCCCTCAGGTAGTAAGGGAACTTCGATGCTGTTCCAGACTTCTTAACCATAACTATAATTTTAATTTCTAAGTTCATTTAAAAGAGAAAAAAAAAAAAAAGAAAAAGAAAAAAAAAAAGAAGGCTTTATGAAATAACCATGCAACCATTTATATTTACAGAAAGGAAAATATTTTGCTTAGAAATCTTTTTTGAAGGTAGTATTGCACTCAAGGGGACATCCCAGACCAAATCATGAATGTGAAATTTTAGTCTGCCTCTATGGCCACTCAGAAGCTGACTGCAGGTCTGGCTGAGAAATCTTTTCACCACATATATCTAAATTAAGAGATGAAGCAATGTCAGTTTGAGAATTTTTAATAATAGAAGATTAGTAAAAACTATGGGAGAAAATGTTTTTTTTCCTCCTTTCCTACAATCAGTAGGGTCATGGTAACAGTACTGGGCTGTTTTTGCCAGGAGAAATGTATATCATATATTCTGCTAATGTTTCTTGAAATGAGATAAAGCAAACTTTGTGTTGTTGCAGGTGAGGGTAACTTTTTTAAGCACAGAAATTTGAACCTCTTCATTCCTTGCACTGCAGATTAGGAATGTGAGGTAACATTTATATAATCTGGATTGAGGCAGGCACTGGAAAAAATATTTACTTTATTTTTTTTATACATTCTTCAAGATAAATCAGAGTTCCATCACTGACCATCACTGAAGACCAAGACCATTTGTGCTTTTTCTTCTCCCTAAGGTTAGAATAGGTTGTTTTGTGTTGAAATATTTTATTTGATTTCCAGTTACTCCTGCCCTGAGAAATAGAGAAAGTTTTTTACAAGACTCTGTATTTTTAGATGTTATTTCACACAATGGCGTGAGTTTGTTTTGGATTTTTATGGAGTTGGACTATGACTTTATCCAGAAGCCTAAGCTAATGAAAAAAGTCCTCTCATTAAGCATTGTGTGTTTGTGGAAGCACGTGGCTGCTGTCCTCACCAGCCTAAACTGCCTGCCTATTGATTTTTCTTGACAAATTAAAGGTATGTTTTTGACCTATAAAAAACAAAATGGCATGAGACTTTCACAATAGCTGCAGGCGTTTGGGGGACTTGAACTGATATCTTGAAAATCTGAGAGGAAAGACTAGCAGTAAAGTTTCCCTGAAGGTGCCTGCAGCTGTAAACTTATTAAAAACATCTTTGCAGACCTTCAGGGTACTCCATGAGGCATTTTTATTTTCTTATTCTTTTGGAAGAGAGGGAGGATCTTGAAAGGCCTCCTAGTATTTTAGATAAGCAGTTTTTAATAGAAAATTTGTCCGAACAATTCCAGGTAAGTTCTTTTATAGATATGTATAAAAGCCAAATTTGGTGGCCTATAGCGGTAGTCGACTACTCAAAAACACATTTCAGGATAACTGTTTGCCATTTGTCTTGATGGTATGCTACCGTTGGCAGAGGGATGAAAAAAAAGGTAAGGAAAATATTCTCCATGTCTAGTGACTGATAAAACTTAACTGTTTTGGGTTGTAAGAACCTAAAGTGGGCTTGGCAGGCCGTGGATTTGCTGGCTTCTCTGGAGTGCTGTTTATTGACCCATTTAATAGCAAGAATAGGATAGCCTTTCTGAGGATGCCACTCTATCAAAAGGAGAATGCAAACTATATGTCTTGACATTGCTACTTTTTTAAGAAATGTAAAGAGATATATTGGGGAAGAAGGAAACAGAAAAAGCAGAACAACATCTGTTTTTTCCTGTAACAGAAAGGAAAATTTCCAAGAAAGAGTATCATAAAGTCATTGCTCATTTCACAGACAGATTGTTTAAGGCAATGGGAGGGGGGGATGTGTCTGTGGTTATCTGTAGGTAGATGGATGATAATGTGAACAAATTGGAGAAACATAGATACCAAATATAAAAGAGAAATGGTGGATATAATAAAAGGAAGAAAACACAAGGAGAAGAGGAGGGAAAGGAATAATCAATATATCAAAGAAGATTTCTGTGGAAGCAGGGAGATATGCACAAGAAGAATGAGAAGCTACAAAAAAAGTGAATGTAAATAAGTGAAAATTTCTGTTATCTAATGAGTTAGATTGTTAATTAATTTAATGTTGTCATAAAAGTGCTGCTATTAAATATATTTCACAATAGCAGAGTAGATGGCACAAATTGTTCCTTTCTTATATTTGAGGGGTATCTTTGAGTCTTTTTGGGTCCAATGGCAGTGGCCAGAGGAGAAAGAAATATGGCAGGATGACTTATTCACAGGGATTGCCATGGGTATTCCCTGGACTAGCTGGTGTCAGGTAAACTAAATCAATAACTATCAGCCATTTTACAAAGGCCAAGACCTTCCTTGGAGATATGCAAATTATTAGGAATTATTTGGCCTTCTCTATTTTCACCAATAGGTGGCAATATTAATTTTTTATTGACCTCCATAATGATCTGTTATCCTAAATTTTGAATAATCATCTCTGAGTGAATCATAACATTTTTTCCATTTGTCCTACTGCAAGTGTATTAAATAGTAGGAAGTGAAAATATATTCATAAGTTTTCAGGTCATTTAAGCTTGTTTTAAAGAAGTTGAAATTGAAGAGCAAGGCATGTGAGGACTTCTACCAGGTCACCAGAAGCCTATCCATAATGCTTTGATAGTCCAGCACCTCCTTTCTGATTTGCAGTCCAGCTTTTATTTCCTGTCTTTATGGTAGGGTTTTCTTTAATATTTTATGGTTTTCCTTCTTAAGTTTTCCAATTAATTTTCCCTTTCAGACGTGTACTTGGAAATTGTAGATTGTATGTATAACACGAAAGATCTAAACTCCTGCTCTACAGTTTTTCACTGCTGTTATTGTTTGTATGTTCTCTGTATTCTTAATGATCTTATTTGTTTTTCAGGATGAATTTTTCTTAGCATGTTACCAACTTAAGGATCAGAGTTTTCCTGAGGCCATTGTCAATATTTGGTAGTGTTTTTCCCTGAGTTTTAGTCAATTGCCAACACTCGACTTTCTAAAGCAATGTTGATATGGATATAAGACGTGACAGAGGTACTGTAGGTGCATCTTCATTTTCAAACTGAATTTATTTCTCTCCTAAGTTTTATTTCTCTCCACACCCCTTAAATTTCTTCCACTCACTCAGAAGTTAGAAATCAATATTTTTACATGAAAAAGGCCAGCAATCTTGTCATTCTTTTTACCCAAAACTAACACAGAGTTAATTGGAATTTTTAACTGAGTAATGACTAAAGAATTTGGCTCACAACAAAGATGGTACATGAAAATATATTTTCTTTAAAAGAAGATGACTCCATCTGAAACAATACAATAGCATTTTTCAGTAAAATGAACTACTTGAAAGTGATATATTGTAGTGTTTTTTGTAGCATTGTCTTATCCATGGACTGATGTATGGTAGCAGTTAAAATGATTGTCAAAACAGGAAATGTACAGAACCAGAAAGCATCTAGAAAAATATGCACAGAGTTTTTATGATTGCTTGGCTCCCCTTTGTTTACAAGCTCTTGTTCATTAAGCAGTTTTCTGTGTGTCTCTTGAAATTCTCTACAACATTTCTCATGGATTTGTAGCAGCTCACATTGAAAATGTTACACCAACATCAGTAATATCAGCACTTTCTTTCACCTCCAGCCTGGAAGTTATGCCAGGTTCATCAAATCTCAGTTTACTTGAAATCCTTGGTGATTCTACGGTATACAGTGGATGAACCACAGAAAAGTTAGCGAGTAGCACCCTATTTATGTTGAAACTGCTCAAGCTCAGAGAACTCACC